>JAJKFI010009413.1:0-10867 GCA_029204185.1 Lerista edwardsae
AAAGTTGGATAGGATCGGGCCCAGTGGTGTCATCTACAAATAAGGAATGGGAATGCTGGGCGGGACTTGGGCGGGATTTCTGCGTGATTGGCAGCCTGCCCGTTTTGTTCTGTGGCTGCCCTGGCCTGGGGGGGGCTGCCCCCGGTTTGCGCGCCCCACCGCTGCTTGCCCAGGCTCTGGCGTGCCCCCCACCCATCTCCCCTGGTGAGCAGGCACTCCCCCCCCGAGGCCAGGGCAGCCGCGGAACGGGACGGGCAGGCAGCCAATCACACGTAAGTCCTGTGTAAGTCCTGCCCAGTGTTCCTGTTCCTTATTTGTAGATGACACCACTGATTGGGCCCCAAATTAGTGCATGAGTGAATACCTAATGTTTAGTCTTCTGTTCTTACTAAGATGTGAAGCAGATCCAAAATCTCATCATGCTATGCAACTATATTATTCAAGTGAGTTGAGGCCCTACAGAGTTTTGGTGTTCTGCTTTGGGGTTCTAGTTTTACAATTCAGTTCAATTCGGTGAAAAGCATGTTGGTCCTAGAGCTCCCTCTTGTGTATATTTTAAACAAAGAAACTTTAGAACAAGTAAACCACTTTCCTATCATCAGATTTAGCTGTTTGTTACTTAATAATACGTGAGGGTTGCAGAGGTTATACACAAAAAATTTACCATGTGTGACAGCATGAAATATATTCCTTTTTTATCAGATTTTCACAAATCATTCTATTGGGGGAAAAATAATGTAGAGAGCAAATGTTAGTGTATTCCAGTGTTTCATCATGGTCTTTATTCTGCAGAGGCTGATGTATGTTGGTGTGTGATTGCCTGGACAATGTTTGTTTGACTGCTGCTCCTTCTCTGTCTGTCTGACTGTGGCTGTACTTCTAGCAACCATCATGGGTGAAAGAGTGGTAGGCCTTCTCTGAGCCTTCTGAGTTTACTGAGTCAGTTCTCTTTATATGCGTATTTCCTTATCTGTAAAGTGCAGAATTGCACTATCCACACCTCTGTTCTCCTTATCTACTATGTAGAGACCTTCCATAGGCTGCTGGGACTTTCAGAATGGCACATGTGACCAATTTTTGTTTGCTCAGTAGCGTCCCTGAAGAGGTGTGTGGCTCTCTATTTTGCCATGTAAACTTTTCCCTTGCCATTGTAGCCATTCCAGGCTGTGAAAGCAAAACAAGAACTCATTGCTTCCGTCACTCCGAATGGCTGTAACAGTGAGGGAGAGGAGCAGTTTACACATAGTTAAGGTGCCTTGCAAAACGTAGCTCCTCACCCTCCGTACTGTGTTTGCTGAGTGCATGTAGTTGAATTAGTTGAATGCAAGTAAAGTGTACATAAACTGCAGGCTAACTGTTTTACATTTGGGTTTGTTTCTTTTAAAGTGGAGAATTTGCCTTGGAGTCAGTTGGTATGTGGGACAGAGAGAAGGCCAGCGAGAAAACAAAAAAGTTTCCAGTTCAGTCAGCTTGGTACAATACCTTGACTTTCATCCATTTGACTGTCATCATGTTGCGCTTTCAGCCATTTTCCATTATAACCACATTTCAAATTTCATCCATGTGCTTTCCTTTTTTTGTCCAGTTCCATGCAATCTTCTACAACGTTAGTCAACTTTCTTATTTCTGTTTATTGAGGTTTTGCATGCATTAGCTATATTTAAAATTTGTATTAAAATATGTATCACTTTTCCCATGCTGAAGCAAATGCCCAAGGCAGCACACTAAAATGTACCATATGTACAACAAAGTCATAATCTATATATATAAAAACGGACGTGTGTGTGTATGTATGTTCCTTATACACGTCTCCGTCCCTTGACCCACGGCCACGAAACTTGGCACACACGTACCTTGCAGCCTGGAAGGAATCACTGCGGGGTCAGACCCCCCTACACCCCCCGGTTTTCGGGGAGGGGGCCCGGATCGTCGGGAACCAAGGGGATAGCATTGGGCTACAGGTCTGCTGCCACCCTGTGGTCACAGATGATTCTGCAGCTTATATGGGAGGGCTGCTGCACCAGAACAGAAAGCGAAACTAAATGCTTTGCCTGCATTGCCTGACTGGCCCAGGGTGGAAAGAGCAGGATCCAGGGAGTTCCAGCACCCAGTCGGATCTGAGAGGGGCCTATGTCCAGGGAGCTAACTGGCCACCTGTCCTGCTACAGGACCTGCAGACAGTAAGTGAGACCTTCATATTGCTCTCTTAGGTTAGGGTGTCCCTGTTTCCTCATTCATTTCACAGTGATAGTGTGCGTTTTGGGTTCCACGTCAGCAATACTGTGTTATTTCAGGGACGAGTTCTATATGTCTATCTATGGATCTCACTATGTCATACATTTGAGGGAGGTTTGTATATTTGTGTGTATGTTCCACCATTACTCTGGAACGCCTGGAACGATGTTCACCACACGTGGTGCACTTATTCCTTACGATCTGGACAGATCTACTGTGGGGGTAGGTCCCCCCTTACGCCCCCAGAGGTGGGGGTGCACTGCAGAACAAACTCATTCCTCCTCCTAATAGAGCCTGGGGATAATGTCTGCCCCCGGGCAACGCCGGGTCACAAACAGCTAGTGTATTATATAAAGGAACACCAAATAATTACAAAAATGAAAAATGAGTAAAACAAACTCAATTTTTGTCAGGTGTTGGTGAATGCTGGTGTGTCACCCCAAATGTTGGGGTGTGCCACCTTTCACGTGTCATAGGTTCACCATCGCTGTCCTATACAAAGGCACCGCATATTAATTCTGTTTCGTAGTGCCTTGCAGCCAGATCGAAATTCTGATTAAGGGAGCAATCCTAACCTGGAATTAGGCCGGCACAGTTAGGCCAGCAAAGTTGGGCTGGCACAAGGGACACCATACAAACATAAAGTATGTTTGGACCACTCAGAGTCAGAGAGGCCAGCACACAGACTTGCACCATCCCCCCTGACTCCAAGAGTGGTCCTAATGCACTTTATGGTGGCCCTTGTGCTGGCCTAACTTGCGCTGGCCTAACTCCAGGTGAGGATTGTGCCCTAAACTAGAGGTCCTGGATTATTTGATTTAAGCAAATCATTTTTTAATGCACTGGGCCTTCAGTATTCGTGGGAGATCCATTTCAGGACTGCAGTGGATACTGAATTCAGTGGATAATGAAATCTGCAGAGGCCCCATGCTGGCAAAGCAGAAATGCTTTCCAACAGCATTTGGGAGGCCTTCTGAGACAAGGGGAGGCTTCCCTGCGGTTTCCCAGATGCAACTGGAAGGCACTTCTGCTTTTTCCGCAAAGTGGAAGTGCCTTCCAGTCATGTCTGGGAGGTCTTCTGAGATCTCCAGCATCCGTAAACGCCAAGCCCATAGATAAGGAGGGCCCACTGTACCTGAAATCAATAAGGATACAGTTTACGTAATCAGCAATTTAAGTAATTTTTTTTTGCAAACAGACACCACTGCAAGATGAATAAATCTTTGTAGTCATTACTTGGCTATTTACACAAATACACTGTAAAGCAGCAAAACAGAGATACAACTAGAGATGAGTGAGCTTCCTTAGAATCACCTTGGAAAGACTTGGAACAGAGCGGGCAGCGCAATCCAATGCTGCCCGTTGCGTAGACGCTACGTCATAGCGTAGATGCGATGGCCTTAGCGTCGGCATGAGGGCACCGATCGTCAGCGCTCCAGCAAGGGAACCGGCGCTGCAGGTAGTGCTGGTCCCGTTGCGCCTGCACAGAGCCTCCCTTGCATCGGCTGAAGCTGGCTGGCCGGCACGAGGGAGGCTCCATGTCATGGAGGACACGGGATTGGCGGGGGGAAGGGAGGCTGTGGGCGGGACTTGGGCAGGCTCTGGATTCAGCCAAAAGGCCAAGTCCTAAACCAGGAGGCCGCATGGCCCCAATTCAGGCAGCAGTCTCCCTGGCTCTGTGCCTGCTATTTAGCAGGTGCAGAGCCGAGGAGCGTATTGGGGAGGCTGGAGCCTCCCCTACACTAAGGGCGCGAATGTGCCCTTGCCGTGGGGAGGCTCCAGCCTCCGCAATCCAGCCTTGGATTTGTCGCTGGCTGGCCAGCCTTGCCAATCCAGCACTGGGTTGGACTGCACTCTGAGTTATAATCCTAGAAACCAATTCGGTTGCTTGTCTCAGAGCACAATCCTAACCTGGAGTTAGGCCGGCACAGTTAGGCCAGCGAAGTTTGCCCGGCACAAAGGCCACCGTTAAACACGTCTGGACCACTTTCAGAGTCAGGGAGGATGGTGCACATCTAGGTGCTGGCCTCTCTGATTCCGAGAGTGGTCCAAACATACTTCCCAGTATCTCTTGTGCCAGACAAACTTTGCTGGCCCAACTCCAGGTTAGGATTGCACCCTCCGTCAAACCAAGGCTTCAATGCAGCTTTTTTTGTTTTAGTGAGCTGCCCTGTGAGAAAGAGGAGATGGGGAATGACCAGGGTGACCAGATGTCATAACCAAAAAAAAGACACAGTATCCCAAAGTGTAGGACATTCAAGACAAACGTGGAATGCTACAAAATGAAAGCTAAAAACATACGTATATATTAATTTTGGGGTGTCTTGTCCTCCTTTAATGCAAGCCAACAAACAAAGGAACAAAGGACAAAAAAGCAAGTGATGCAGGCAGCCCCGTTTGATGTCGGCAACCCCGTCTGTCTGTCTTGAAATGTGCGACATTTTGAAACTTATTCGGGATAGAAGGTTAAAATGTAGGGCATGCCTTGGAAAAAGAGAACATCGGATTGCCCTGGGAATGACCACCTGGAGCCCTTTAAAACCCAGCAGAGAACCTCCCCCACATTTATGAGACCCAGAGGCACAGCTACAGGGATGGCACAAAATGCCAGGTGAGCAGCCCCTCCCACTTACCACGGGAGCAGTTCTTTCTTTTTTGGATGCTCCCTGGAAAAAGTGTGCACAATGTAGCCACTGTGGGAGGCCCTCTGGGTCACCGTGTCCCCAGTGGGAGGTGGCCTTTTTCCAAGGGGAAACCCTTCAAAGATCTCTCTCATCCAGATCCTGATTCAGCTTATTCAGTTTGGCTCCATCACAAGACTGATGCCCATGTCCCGCCCCCAGCCTCCCCCCTCCCACCAATCCCGGTCTCGATATGGGACACAGCCTCCTTTGTGCCGACCGGCTTTGGTTGGCGCAAGGGAGGCTCTCCATCGGCACTCTGAAGCCGACGCTATGAGTAGTGTCGACTTCAGAGCTTTAGCGCCAACGCGGGGGTGTCACTCAGAACCCCCCGTGTCGGCGCTAAACACATAGCGGCAATGCAACAATGCTGAGTCAACGCGACATGGAATCGAGGATTGTGCTGCCCGAGTGCAATCCTAGGCTGCGCTGGAACAGAGAGGCTGGCAGGCCTGAGCTGAATGCAGGCAGCATTTTGGAGGTCTTTGGAGGTCTGGGGAGCCTCCCCTATGGGTTCCTTGGATCTGCGCCTGCTGCATAGCAGCACCCAGAGCAGCTGTATAGCAGGCACAGAGCCGAGAAAGCTGCATGTCCTGAGTCGGGGCTGCGCAGCCTGGGGACGGAGGCTTGGATGTGGCCCTCCCTGGGCCCTCCCCCCTCTCTGGGCCGGCATGCCTACTGGCCTGCCCACCCCCACCCAGTTCCTCCTGCCCGCCCTCCACCTAGAGCTGCTCTTGCGCCAGCCAAGTTTGGCTGGCACCCGAGCAGGGCAGCGGTGCCTCAGCCCTGCGTCCTTGAGCTGAAACTGATGCTAGCATCAGCCCAACGGCACTAGTGTGCATCAGCACTAGTGACACTGGGCCGACGGAAGCGCAGAGCATTGACCCAAGGGCACCTTGTGGATTGCACCCTAAATAAGGAAAGGTGATGGAACGTGTACTTACTTGAGAGTGACGTACCGTGCCTCAGTCAAGGCCAGCTGTGTGAGCAGTCTAGGTGCAAGGTAGCATGGACTCATAGGCTGTGCCATCAGGGATCTGAGCGGCAGAGGGCAGTACTTAAGCACTGGCCCTACCTCCTATCTGTGGTGGGTTGGGGAGAAGGGAGGAGGGAGGTGCTCTGGAGGAGGGAGGGGCTGCTGCGAGAGATTTTGAGCCCTGGAAAGATCTGTTGCCTGAACTGCTTCCCAATTGTGATACCTGAACTAGGACTGTGTACTGACGAACGATACTGCCTGCTCCCAAACATAACACTCTTACAAGGTATGCAATGCCTGTCTTGCCTTATTGCTTCACGTCACCAGCCGCTTCCTGTGCCAATGGGGGTCTGCTACACTCTGCTGGACTCCCGGGCTTGCCAACAGGCACCAAGCCCAGCCCTCAGCTCAAGGCACATGAGGGTGTTAGGAGGACCAACCTTCTGGAGTTCCACACACAACAGATTGCTGGATTTGCCTGCATCTGAATGATTTTCGACTTCCAAACTCAGGTAAGCATTTTACTCAATTTACCTGCGTTACCGGATTCTTTCTCTTTTTTGTACATTTTGCCTCATACTCCGGCCTCAGCTGGAGCTGCTGCTGTTCCTCCTCAAAATCAACCAAATCCCACTCATACGCAAACCGAGCTTGTCGCCGCTTCCAGAACTCCAAGAAAAGTGTGACTGCAAGGAAAAAATATTACGTGCACAAAGACGAATCAACGTAAGACCTGTGACTGGCATTCCAAGTGTACACACTCCAAACATAAGTACTGTAATCCTTTTGATTTAAGAAGTGCATCAATTCCATACAAAATACTTTCACTGAATTAAATTGCTTTGCAAGTAGAAGATGCCAGGTTTGGTCCCCAAACATCCCCAGGTAGGGCTGGAAAACACCATTTTGAAACCACTACAATTCAGTGCTGGTAATATTGGACTAAACAGACCATTGTCCACAGCTATCTATGTAGGGCAGTGGTCACATTTTAGCATTGTGACCCACCTAAAAAAAGTTTCACTTTATCAGCCAAGCCTCTTTGGCATTAATGGTGATTGGGCAGCAGTCCTTCTCCTAAAGTAGCAGGCTGTTTAACCCTTGATGCCCATAACCTAATCTGCCCTTTCACAAACCACCAAAAACTGGGTTGTGACGCACTTGTGGGTCACAGACCCACTGCCTCAGAAATACTGATGCAGGGTATATTTTGTACATTATGCAGTTTTCATAATCAGATTTGATGATTGTATCTTAAGGTTTATTCCTCCTGCAGAAAGATATTTCTTCTACAGGAGTCCTCGTGGAGTCTTTCAATAGGAAGAAAAAAAAGTTAGAATATATTCCCCTAAAGGCGCAATCCTAACCTGGAGTAAGGCCAGCAAAGTTTGGCTGGCATCAGGGGCACCGTAAAGCACATGTGGACCACTCTCAGTCAGACAGGATGGCTCACGTCTGTGTGCTGGCCTCTCTGACTCCGAGAGTGGTCCAAACACACTCTATGATGTCCCTTATGCTAGCCAAACTTTGCTGGCCTAACTGTGCCAGTCTAATTCCAGGTTAGGATTGCACCCTGAATTTTTATGCACATGTACTGTATATAGGATTGAGTTTGAGATTACACTGCAGCATGGGGTTTGTAGTGTTCACAGGTAAATCTATCATAGGTCCTGTCATGAAACACGGTGCTGCATGGTTGAGTGCTGTATGAAACAAAACCAAAGCCAAGCTATTGCTTTACTAAGGACCGCTAAATATACTCACCCCAGATGCCCATGAAGATTGCAAAAAAGAGTGTCGCCACATTATCAAACAAATGGGAATACTGTAATGAAAACACAAGCAAATCAAACATTTGAATTAAACAACAACAACTGGAAAATGACTACAAACTGATTTCTGCAAAAATTGTAGGAATGGCTACAGACCTGTGAAGGTTCACAAGTAGAGTTCAGCCTCCAGTAATCACATTTATTGTCACATAGTGGGCACATGATAATTTCTCCCCCAATAGTTGCATCACAGATTTCTTTGCTGAGGACAAATACAATTTTTTTAAAAAGTCAGCAGGCTCATGGAAAAATATTGCTTTTGTGCAATTACTGGCATTTGATTTTCTCGTGCAGAAATATGGACAATGTTGTACCCATATATGCATACAGTTCTGCATATACATCATATGTTTAAATTATTGTGTCTGCTCAGTAGTAGGCACAGAGTGCAATCCTAACCCGGAGTTAAGACAGCACAGTTAGACCAGCAAAGTTTGGCTGGCACAAGGGCCAACATAAACTGTGTTTGAACCACTCTCGGAGTCAGAGAATGACACACGTCTGTGTGCTGGTCTCTCTGACTCAGTGGGTCAAACATACTTTATGATGTCCCTTGTGCTGCCAAATTTTGCTGGCCTAACTGTGCCAGCCTAACTCCAGGTTAGGATTACACCCTCAATCTATAATTGCACATTGTATAAGGGTACAGAAGGGAAAAATAAATAAATATTAAAAGAAGATCCAAAACAGCATACAAAGACTAAAGCTGACCATAGATTTACTTTAGCCAATGCTATCTTGTTAATTACACATACCTACTAATATTTTCATTCATTGTGAACAACCCATAGAGAAAACAAATTAAGCCAACAATGGCTGCAAAGAACAGCATCTCCGTGTAGAAACCGAGCCAGGCAAAATAGATTCCAATCTTCTCTCCGTAATATTTCCTATAGGAAAATAGTGGTGAGATAGGTAAACAGAAAAGACCATCAGAATCTGTAAAAAAAAAAAAATTAGCAGAACCACATGGGTCAATTGCACATAAAGGTTTATGGGCAAAGATAGATGTAATGCAATCAGACAGAATGCATATAAATGCTATGCATAACAAAATCTAAGGGCTGGTTTTTGAATGAGAATCTCAGGTTCATTGATCAGAATATGCTTGCCCCAATTACTTACAGCATAATCCTACTGGGCTGCTCCGTTGGTGGAAGACTTGTTCCGCCAGCACTGACTGCTACAAAGAGTGCTCTGGCAGTGCACAGAGAAGTGCACTACTGGAGAATGGGCGGGAAGGTCAGAACCTTCCTGTGTGCATCACCAGATCACTGGCCACTGGCCAGAGCAGGTAAGCCAGAAAGGGAGGTGGGAGGGATGGGAGCAGGACAGATGTGGGGAGGAGCAAAATTGGGCAGGGAGGGGGCAGAACAGGGCGAGTAGGTTGAGAGAAGGGGTGGATCAGATGGTGATGGTGCATGCCGGATCCTATCCCCTCTGGCAGCAGCCTCCCTGTCCCCTTTCTCTCCTTGGTCCTGCACCAGCAAAATCACTGGCACAGGTCCAATCATGGGCCATTTTATAGCTGGATATTTTTCCACAGCAAAAACAGCACAGTGAATTACCAAAGAAGCAAATGACTCTTAAATGTGAAAGATTAGAGTAATACTTGTACTAAGCTATGTAGCTCAAGCTCTCATGCAAAATATTTTTTTTTAATGAAAATTCCTCTGCTTTGGAACCTCCCATGGATGGGTCTGACCATCTGGCTTGAAATGACTGAAATAAGACTTGGAGAACAACCAGGTCTCCGTTACATAGCCCTATACAGGTTCTTTTTATAAGGTTTCCTTTAATCACGGAATAATCTGCAGATGGATAAAGGTACATCATGCAATGCAAAGATGTTGTCAAGTACTGCAACTCTCATGTTGTCAAGTACTCACCTGATAAGATCCAAGGGCTGTTCTTTGTAAAACCGAGGAAACCTTGCCCACTCCTTGTAAAGTGTGTATCTTTCACTGTCACACTTAAGCTCAGTTGCCCTCTTCCAATACTGGCACTGCGTCAATGCAGACGAATAAAAAGAAATAACAAAACAGATCAGTAAATGGCAAAATGAATTTCTTACCTTGATAATTCCTACTCTGGGAAGAGAACGCAGGTTCCACAATAGTACTGTCTGGGATCTGGTCTGGGTCTCCGCCCACTGAGCAATGCCAACTCCGGCCAGGATCCCAGCCGGCAGACTTTCCCATGGGGATGGCAGCAGCAGCAGCAGCCCAGGGCCTCCTTGCCCCAGCAGCAGGTCAGGCCACAAGAAGGGATGGGGGCAGGGGTGGCAGGTCCAGCACTGAAGCACCAGCCACTGCCGCAGCTGACAGCAGCAAGGGCACATGGCCCGCCCCTTCGCCCTCGACCACTGTCGGGCCAGTCCTGTTGCGATCGAGGGAGAAGTCTGCCCGCCCAACTGATGCCTGCAGCAAGAGAAAGGAAGCCCCAGTCAGCAAGTGCCGGAGAAAGGAGAGTAGTGAGTACTTGCAGGATCAGGGACCTGCAGGGCTGTCAGCTAGGGCTTATGCAGCCTGGCTGGGAGGAAGAGGTGGAGCCAGGGGGTGGGGAGGCTCTATATAACCCCAGGCAAGCTGGTGATGAGGGCAGTCTGGAGGAGGCTGGCCAGCTGGTGAGCCCAAGCAAGGCTGCTGGCAGGGAGGAAGTCCAGTAAGTGAAGGAACCCCATCCACTGCCTATCTCTGAGGCTACTGGATCCCGCAACAGACTGGGAAGCTTGAGGGAGCCCAGACACACCCGTTTTCAGCTCCAGTTGGTACCTCTCACATGCCCTAATGTCTGCTACCATGAGGGCAGGTGACTCTTGCCTGACAGCACCGACAAGTAATTTTTTTTCCTGTTTTTTCACACTTCAGATTTCAGTGTGTTTCCATGTGTGGCAAAAGACAATCACACACATAAACATTACATAACATAGCCCATTGCTCCCCAGTTGGGGGTCATCATCATATGTACATAGGTGCAACAAAAGACAACAATCAGCTATTCATAGTGTACTAATCAGACTAATGGTGTAGGCACTGCTGAAGCACAAGCACATCTTAATCAGTAGCATTGCTGAGGGGAGAACTGTAACTACTGCAGGTGCCACAATGCACCGTGTAAGCGGCCCCTCCACTCACCGCCAG
>JAJKFI010009424.1:0-10018 GCA_029204185.1 Lerista edwardsae
CCAGTTTCGATTTGGGAAACCTACTTTTGCTGGTCATCTCTATTTCTGAATAAACTCCCTTTTCTTTGAGAAAGCTCTGTCTCATGCGTACTGTGAGCCTAATTTTGAGGCACTTTGAGGTTGTTCGCACCGCTCATCTACGTCAACGATCCGAAACTCTCACACTGTGGAATTTGGCCTCTCGCAAGCTGATTTCGCCATTTCAGTTATTTGTGTGCACATGACCCGTGTAGGACACGCATGTGCGTGTGAATGAGCAGTGTTGACAGAGTGGCCGTACAGATCGGTGGAGGAGTGCGGTCATCAGCAGAGGACCCTGCCCTCCCCCAGCCCAGCGCCCGGGGCATTTGTCCCCCTCAGGGACCCCACTGCTTGACTATATGGGTTCCAGGAGGTTTCGCTTCCCGGTGGATGCCTATTCTCATCCCCATTTCCAACAGAGGTTCACCCCTCCTGGGCGCCAGCAGCTTTGGACAACACCTGGCGTGCCTGGACCCCCCTGCCAGCTCTCCACTCCTGTCCTTGGCCGGCAAAGAGTCCATGCACAGACAGCCTCACCTGTCCAGGTGTCTCGCAGGTACAGCAGGTGTTGGGCCTTGTGGAGCCAGCTGAGTGCCAGCAGGGAGGCTCTGACTGGGGTTGGGCTTCTCAGGCGGGGGGTGAACGGGGGCCTCTGAACCGGGGTCTGCGCTGGGGGTCAGGGTCGTCCTGGCTCTGTCCTTGCCTGTGGGGGGGCTGGGGGTCAGTGGGGACTTGCCCATGAGGCCTGGGGTACATGACCCCACCCTGACCGCCCCCTGCCCATACCACGCCTGGGCAGCAGCCACTGCACCCTCAAAAGCTTCCACCAGGGGCATTTAATAGATACTTAATTAAATATAGATGTGTAGAATTTAGAATTATAGAACTTTTTATAACTTTGATTGATAATTACTTATATATTGCTTTTAGATATGCTGCAACCCTTCATTTTTTTTTACCTTTTGTGTCTAATCCTTTGTTTACCTATAACCTTATGTAACCTATTTTCCTATTTCCCACAACTGTAAGAATAAACATTAAAAATATTATTCAAAAAAAAAAAAAAAGCTTCCACCAGGGGAGCGGCCTCTTCTAAAGTGGGGGGGGGGGCTGGCAGGTGACAGAATGCACATGCTCTGCTGTGGGGAGGAGGGCAGAATCCTGCTCCATGAGGAGTTCCACTATGGCCCTCACATCTTCTCTGGGGGCTCCAACCAGCTCGCACAGAGGGGGGGCTAGAATTCACTCCCCACGGCTTGGGAACTGCCTCCCTGTGGGCTCTCTGTGGACTCTGTCATGGCTGGTGGGGCTCTCCACAGATGCGCAGTGCGCTCCAATGGTCGTCTTTGCCGTCATGTCCTTGGAGGTGTCCTGAGGCTTAAAAGCATCCGGTCAGGGGATCCTGGGCAGCTGGGTATGCAAAAGCTGAGGTTAGCGCCCCCTTGCCAGAGGCCACAATGCCACAGCAGCCATGTGCTCAGAGGTATCCCCCTCCCCATGTTGGTGGGTCTCTGAGTTTTCCCCTGGCTTAGGGAGGCCCCTGGAAAGGGGGGAGGTGGCAGATCTACCCTCAGAGCATCCCAGGGATCAGGCCCTGAACAGCAGGTGGGTCCAGCAGGGCATACTTGCAGAGCAGCCCCCACCCCGATAAACCCCTTCCCTCCCCCTTCGCCCCCACAGCACCAGCCCCTTAGTGGCGCTCCAGGCACTGGGCGAAGCTCCTTTCCTCTTGCAGAAGGTGCCTGAGCTCTGCTTCTCTCTGCGGACACCAGAACCCCCACTGCGGGCCCAATCCTGTCCAACCCTCCAGCGCTGATGCAGGCAGGGGAGGGCAGTCGCGGAGGCCTCCTCAAGGTAAGGGAGGGTTTGGGGCTGCATTGCAGCTGGTTTGGTGCTAGAAGGCTGGATAGGATCGGGCCCTGTTGCTTTCTGCAGGGTTTGGCTTCAGGTAAGACGCACCCCTGAAGGTGAAGGGGCCTCCTCAAGCGCAGGTCAACTGGGGCTGCTTCACACGCTCAGCCCATGACCCGGAGGAGAACTGGTCCCTTACTGAATGCACCTAGCAGTACAGTCCCCCGCATGCTTACTCGGAAGGAAGGAAGTCCATGCAAACCGTCTTTCTATATCTCTTTCCCACCAAAGGTTCACAAAACAGTTTACAGGCAAAACACAAGGCCAAAAGGCTCCCTGTCCCAAAAGGCCCCCCCCCAATCGAAAAAAGTCCAGCTGTCTTCCATGTGTTACTCCCCGGTAAGCGCACGGGGGAGGATCGGGGCGGGCTGGGGAGGGGGGATGCCCGGCCGGGGGAGATGCGCCCCACTTTCAACCCGGGAGTCGCAGGGGGAGACTCGGCTCCTCTGCAAAGAGTCTTTCCTCTCGGCTGGCCGGCACTCCGAGGGTTAAACAGAGCGACTCCGGATTCCTAGAGGGGCGAAGGGGGCAGGGCTGGAATGGGGAAGTCCCGTCCTGCGCCGCCCCTTCCTCTCTCCCTCCAGCCCAAGAAGGTGAGATTGGTCCATCTAACCTCCTTGCTCCAGCCACGCTTTAGCGGTCAGCGTCGGTGTGGTGAGCTCGCAAACCTTTGTGGGGAAGGGGCGTGCTGGGGGTACGGTGGTTGGGGGGAATCGAGGGGAGCCCGCGGGGGGAGGTCTGGCGTCCGGCGTTGCTCCATGCCGGGTCCTGCTCCGAGGGCTGCGCGCTTCTCTCGCCGGGAGCAGCGGGGCAGTGGCGTGACCAGCGCAGTCCCGGGATCCCGATCAGGCTCCGCAGCGGCGCCGCTTCTGCCTCCCCCCTCCTCGGGACGGGTCTGGGGGCCTGGAAGTTCCCGCGTGCGAGGCGCCGGCGAGCAGCCATCAGGGGGGCGGCCAGGCGAACTGGGGGGCGGGGGGGGCTCTGGCCGCGGCTGCTCCCCCCTCCCCGGGATTCTGAGTGCGGGTCTGGGAAGGGCGCGGACAGTCTCGCCCGGGGTCCTTCCTGGGTGCCGCCTCCTCCCTCGCGGTGGCCCCTCGTTCCTGGCCGCCTTTTCTTGCCAGAGGGGGAAGCGGGACCCATCCCCCCCCCCCCATTGAGGGGAGGGAGAGAGAGAGAGATAGTGCGGGGGGGGGCGTGGGCAGGAGGCTCCTTGCAGCATCTCCCCCTTTTATCCTGACATTCGATCTATGCCCTTTGACTGCGGAGCCTTTTTAGTGCAAGCTGCTCCCTTGACACCCCTGCAGGCCCGGAACGCGAGAGCGGATCTTGCCCGGGCTGGCCACGCTCCTCTCTGGTCCCCACGCCCTGGCCGGCCCCTCCCGGCTGGATTGGAAAGAGGGAAACAGTGGCCTGTGTGCCAGTGGACCCTTTCTCAAAGCAGGGCTCAGTGCAGCCGCTAGCAGGACCTGCGCAGATTCCTGCCAATGATTCAGAATTGTTTTTAGATCCATATTGGTGTTAAAATCCAAGATGGGGTCTGACCGACTGGGAGCCTCCTGTTTCCAGTCTGCATGGAGGTTGCCATGTTTTCCAGCTCCGAGCTCCCTGCTGAAAATTCTGGGCTGCATTCAAGACACCTCCCTTATGAGGACAGGCTGCAGCGTTGGGGGCTCTTCAGTCTAGGAAAAAAGTGCAGGAGCGGGAACCATGATTGAGAGGCACTAAAACTGGAAGAGAGAAAAGGAAATTCTGTTTTACCCAGTGGGTAATGAATCTCTGGAACTCCTTGCCACCAGAGGTGCTGATGGTGCCCAGCCTAGGTGCCTTTCAAAGGCAATTAGACAGATGTCTGGAGGAAACCTCCGTCTCAGGCTACAGGCCACAATGGATGGTGCAACCTCTTTCTTTGAGAAGTCGGCTACCTCCGAATGCCGGGTGAGGCATCTGGTGGGCCACTGTGAGATGTAGGCAGCTGGACTAGATGGACCTCTGGCCTGATCCAGCAGGGCTCTTCTTAGGTTTGATGTCCTTTTTCAGCTTCCAGCATGCTCCCCACGCGAGCATTTTCACTAGGGAGCCCGGAGCTAGGAAAGATGGCCACTTCCTGCATACTCTACGAATGAGCCTCCCAGCCAATCAGAAGGTGGATTTTCAAATCAATTCTGAAACGTTGGCACAATCTAGGCGGTAGAAATTTATCTGTTCATGTAGCTCTGTTTCACTCAATGGCACACTGGCAGTCAGGTCATTTTTTACTCCTGGCCTTCATATCCGCCTGCTCTCCTGGTGGGACCTCCTCTGATCGCTCACCTACTCCTCGCACTCTGGAGGCTCTGTGTGTGTGTGTGTGTGTGTGTGTGTGTGTGTGTGTGTGAGAGAGAGAGAGAGAGAGAGAGAGAGAGAGAGAGAGAGAGAGAGCCTCCCATTCTGACCCAGCCAGGCCTGTTCCAAGGACGAAGCAGGGCCATTTCAGGGGTCCTCTCAGTCTCCCCTTCCTTCTGTTTTGAGATTGACTGCATGAGAAGCAGGCTGCACACATCACTTCCGGCAGTTCTCCTAACAAAGAGGGCAGCCCTAGCGTTGGGAGCATGCTGGGAGCCAAAAAATGGAACATGACTCAGGCCCACTTGAAGCTGAAAAGCCCAACTCTCTAGTGCTAGAAGCTGAAGAAGAAACACAGCCCAGATGGTTTTGTGTCTGTGGTGGGGGGTTGGCAGGGGCAGTGTAGAGCCGGACCGGAGGGGCCAGGAGGGGCCGATGCAAAACACAGAGGGAGGTGGTGGAGACAGCTGAGAGCAGCCCTCTAGCCCGAAACACTGCCACGGTTCCTGATTGGGAGGGGCTGGGGGCTATTTAACTGCCCTGTGCTTTAATGTTGTGTTTCGTCTTTTTAACTCCTGCAAGTGTCTTTGCTCCTACAGAAGCAGGTGGGGTCAAACATCCTCAGGCGGAGAGCTGGACTTGGCAGCTGAGAAGCCTCCGTGCCTGATCGAGGAGGACCGGCTGAGAGTTGAGGCTCCCAGGAGGAACTGCGGAGGTTGGAGCAGGGGGAGCATCTCGGCCACGAAGTGGGAAAGTCCAGCCCCAGAGGGAGGTCCCGGCACAGCCTGCCTTGAAGCATCTGCTCTTGCCAGGTGTGTGGCTCGGGGAGGAAGGGGGGGCTCTTGCCAGTGCCAGAGAGAACTGGGCACCTCCATTCCATATGACCCCCCTCCAAATGAGGGGTTTCCCCCACATCGGCTCTCCTGGTCCAAGTTACAGGAACGGCTCAGTGAGGAGGAGGAGGAGTGAGGAGGAGGTGTGTGGCTCAGTGAGGAGGAGCAGAGAGAACTGGGCACCCCCATTCCATGCGACCCCCTCCTCCCCCTGCATCTCCCAGTCAGGGATTTCCCCCACACTGGCTCTCCTGGTCCAAGTGACAGGAACTGGCCTGGAATCAGTGCAGGGAAAATCCCCTCCGAGGCCCTGGGCTCCAGGCCAGAATGGCAGGTGGATGCCCGAACTGTTTTTGGTGGGCCTGGAAAGGCTTTGGGGAAGCAGGTTTTGCAAGGAGTCTTCAAGGGAGGGGCCTCATTAGGCAGAGAGGGGAAGGGCCAAAATTGCCAAAGGAAGAAGTGCAGGGCAGTGAATCAGGATGTGTGGGGCTCACCCCACGGAGCTTGGCCCAACTGATGCACTTTCCAAATGAAACAGAGGGATACCAATATCCAGGGAAAGAAGATCAATGCTGAAAAGTACAAAAACCAAACGGTGTTCCTGGGGGGGAAACTCTAAGTTTTGCAGGAGCCTGAGCCTCTCCCTGTCAGAACCAAAGTTCCGAGTCAGGTCTTTGAGCCACAGATTACTCTGAAGGCGAGGGAGGGGGCCCACGTTAGATCCACAACTGCCCAACGTCCAATAGTGGGATCTAAATGATTTAGCAAGAGGAACTCACTTTTGATTGGCACTTGTGTCAGGACCCACCCACCAGAAGAGACGTCATAGCCGGAAGTGACGTTGTGGCAGGAAGTGACGTTGTGGCAGGAAGTGAGGTCATAGCCGGAAGTGATGTTGTGGCAGGAAGTGACATTGTCAAGCAGGAAGTGCTGTCATTGTAACACAATAAAATGACATGAACTGTAAATTGGCACCCAAAAAACTAGACCAACCATTCCACAACATTCTTCTTTTGTACTGCTGCGGGAGGGAGGACGGACGAGGAGAACGAGGGGGAACGGGGAGAAGGCTGCGGAGGGAGCCCAGGCCTACCTGTTGTTATTTTTCGCCGCCGCCGCCAGGCCACCACCGCCGGTCTCCGGCCGCCTCCAGTTCAAATGTTGCGCGCGCACAACCAAAGAAAAACAATGTTAAAAAAAACACTGAGCAAAAAATAACCAGAAGCCAGCCGTCCCCCCGCATTCCCCCTCAAACCCACCATTGCCTACGTCACAAAAAGTTGGAAAACTGGATATTTTGTACTCAGAAATGTATCGCATGTTCTTGTTTCCTTCTCAGAGGACGTTTTCAGACCTGCATTTTACCAGATGGAAGGAGGAGAGAAAGTGTCTTCCCAGGATCTCCAGGAAGACGACAAATCGGAAGGTAACAATCCTGCATCCCAGGGCAGAGGCTTGGGAGGGTGCTGGGTGGGTGGGACCAGAAGGGTGCTGCGGTGAGTGGCGACCCTTTGCCCCAATAGAGACTCTCCTCCCTTCTGGGGCAAGTTGGGGTTGGAGAGGCTGTGTCAGCAAAGGGCCTCCCTCCCGTTCTGGTCCCTTCCCTGGCAGAGCCACAGCAGCACCTTGGCTGAGCCGTAGCCCGAAAGTGCCTGTGTGATCTGAGCAGCTGATGCTCTGGCCTGCCACGTTCCTTCCCTCCACGTGTCGTCTTCTGCTCAGTCCCTGCTTCCTTTCCCAACCCAGAGGATGGGAGGAGGCACAAAGGAAGCCACGGGGTGGTTGAGAGTGGCCATCCTCTACCCATCTTCTGCCCTAGGCAGTTGTCTCAGTTGGCCTCATGGACAGGCCAGTTACAGTTAGGACAAAACGCAGCTGTGCCAGTGGTAACGGGCTAGACGGTTTGACTCGGCAGGCCATGAGGGAGTGTGTAGTTCTTAATTCTTCTGGAAGGGTGTAAAGGACTGGCCTGAGGGAAGAACCCGGGAAGCCCAGGCAACCTGCCTGACTCCCAGCTCACCTTGCGACCAGCCGGGAGTACAGCCAATTAAGGTAGCGTTCCCTGGATTCAGCCAGCACCTTCTTCCCCGACAGAATACAAACGAACTCCCAAAACCAGATAACAATTAAAGCAGCTTTATTAAAGAAAGTTAACAGAACTCCCTTGGCTACAGGGCTACTGAGGGAATAAGCAAAGGATTACCTGCAAAACCATTAGATAAAACAACAAACACTAAATGTAACTAAACCTCAAAACTTACAACACATGCTGAACTAATGATACTTTACGTAGCTCGATGTTCCCATTGCGCAATCAAAGCTAGGTCCAATTCTCAGTCTCTGTAGTCAGCTGACACAAGCATCATGATTTGGAAACAGCCCCAAAAGGACTGAATACCTTGTGCCAGCTAAAGGGGGATTCTTTAGGGCAGGCTATCTGGTATCATTGATCCGGCCTTCCCAAGCCTACTCCCCCAATCTTCACACCAGTACTGATAAGACACCAAAAGGCTGTCACCTTTCTTTCCGGGCTGCTCTGTTATATCTCATCCCTTTCTACTTGAAGGAGAGCCCCTTTAGATGGTCTAAGAGGGCGAACTGGTATGTGTGGGAGAAGGCGGTCTTTTAGGTAGGCTGGGCTGGAGTCATGCAGGGCCTTGAAGGTCAGCACCATCATCTGAAGTGGAGATGGGAAGTGAAAGGGCAGCCACTGCAGCTGCGGAAGGAGTGGGCCTCTTGAGTCAAACCCTCAGATCTTCTCCTGAAAACGTTTCAAGCGCTTTGACCCTCGGCTCCCTCTAGGCTGAGCCCCACAAGCCAAGCTCCAGGCCGAGAGGACAGCAGAACGTGAGGTTTTTCTATGGCACCATCTTGTGGCTGATTGCAGGAAGATCCAAGCCTGCCTGTGCTGTTTTTCCCTGTTGACTTGGCCAAAGAAGGGTTTTCATAACGAGGGATGAAGGAAAAGGGAGACACAGTTCAGTCGGTCTGCCTTGTGTGGGGATGAGTCGGCCTCCTGGCTCTGCAGGCCCCACTTTCACAGGGAGTGCAATAAAAACCCTGGAAGCAGTTCTGGAGGTGGGTTTTTGCCCAGTGGGACCCCTCTGGGAACTCAATTATTAGGCCTTCTTCACCATTGCCGCACAATGGTGGCAGCGGATCAGAGCCGCCACGTCTGTTTGCGCTGAGCTGCGTGACCAAACCGAAGGTGAAGAGTGGGGGATGGGCAGGGAGGGAGCGCTTTGCACTAGGACCACCTGCCAGATCTGGGCTGCCGAGACTGGAGCCGCTGGAGCCGAGGAGTGTCTTATCCGGGTTGCGGGAATGACGCTCAGAGTCCACGTTGGGGGACAGGCGCAGCACCTCATTTGCTGACGTCAAGGTGGACCTTCCCCGTCTCTGCTAGCTTCCCAAAGTTGCCTGCTGCTGACCAGTCAGCGCAGTTCAGGGGTGGAGCGGGGCCCTCTCTGGTGTGTCTGAGTGCTCCATGTGGATGTGGGCAAACCCGTAGATGGATGCTGTCTATCCGGAGTTGGAGGAGGCCTCACCAACGGCTGCTGGGAAAACTGCACAGTCAGAGAATAAGAGGGTAGGTCCGCTTCTGGGTTACGAATTGGCTGGGGAGCCGGAAGCAGAGAGTGGGATCAATTGGCCATTTTCAATTGGCCATTTTCACAGTGGAGAGAGGTGAAAGGCAGCGTGCCCCAAGGATTTGTCCGGGGACAGGTGCTTGTCAACTTGTTCCTAAATGAGCTGGAGACAGGCATAAGCAGCGAGGTGGTCAAGTCTGTGGATGACATGAAACTTTTCTGGGTGCTGAAAACCAGAAGGGATTGTGAAGAGCTCCAGAAGGATCTCTCCAAGCTGGGGGGATGGGCAGCCAAATGGCAGATGCATTTCAATGTAGACAAGTGTAAAGTGATGAACACTGGGGCAAAAAATCAAAGCTAATGGGTTCTGAGTTGTCTGTGACAGACCAAAAGGGAGATCTTGGGGTGCTCTCTTGCCCTGGTAATCAGGCTTCTCTCTCTGTTCCAGGAAGCAGCAGCCAAGGCCGTGAGGATGAAGACAGATCAGGGAGGCAGGAGGGGAGCCCAGCACTGGATCGGAGGAAGAAACGTGTTGTTCTTCTCCATAAAATCCACATTGACGAGGACTATCTCAAAAAAAAGAGAAGGAAAAGGCATCCTTTGCATGGAGAAGAACTGACCTGCAAACCGAAGATGGAGAAACACAACAGAACTGACACAGGGAAGAAATCCGTTCCGCGCTCTGAGTGGAGGAAGAGCTTCAGGGTCAGCACACACACCCCTTCCCCTGAACAGACCCACACAAGGGAGAAAGCTGCACGTCACAACGGATCAAAGAAGCGGCCAGGAAACCAGGTAGAGCTATGGAGAAATGAATCTGAAGTTTGTCGGGGAGGATTTTGACCTCCTCGCAAGTGATCCCAAAAAAGAAACTGGAAAGAGGAAGGAAAAATGCCCTCACATGAGGGAGAAATCGTATCAATGCCTGGAGTGTGGAAAGAGCTTCAGTCAGAGGGGACACTTGACTGTTCATCAAAGAAGCCACACAGGGGAGAAGCCATACAAATGCTTGGAGTGTGGAAAGAGCTTCAGTCAGAGGGTACACATGACTGTTCATCAAAGAACTCACACAGGGGAGAAGCCATACAAATGCTTGGAGTGTGGAAAGAGCTTCAGTGTGAGCTCCCACTTGTCACAGCATCTAAGAACACACACAGGGGAGAAACCATACAACTGTTTGGAATGTGGAAAGTGCTTCAGTGTGAGCTCCGGCCTGTCACTGCATCTAAGAACACACACAGGGGAGAAACCATATAACTGTTTGGAGTGTGGAAAGAGCTTCAGTCGGAGCTCCCACCTGTCACGGCATCTAAGAACACACACAGGGGAGAAACCATATAA
>JAJKFI010009426.1:6098-23123 GCA_029204185.1 Lerista edwardsae
ACACACACACACACACACACACACACACACACACGTAATGTGATATAAGGGAACGTTTTGCAGAAGGTAGTGCTCGTACAACCTAAACATGTGACAAGAGTATTTCCTGAAGATGGCACTGCTTGTATCACATAATCTGCACAATCACCTCTTTCTGCCCGTATCCTGGAATAGTGCATGTTTTGGAGGAAAGAAAACATTTTTATTTTCCTTACAGAAGGTCATTTATAATCATGCTGCTTGGATTTTCAGTGAATGAGATTTCATCAAACAAACAGGCAAACTGAGAAAGGATGGCTCCAATGATTAAATCTCCTGCCTTGTAATACTCAAAAGGTAGCTGAAACGGATTGATTCTGGTACACGTTGCAGTATGTGGCTTGCCTCCAGTTTGTGGAAGCCGCAGTAAGAGAAACAGCAACAGAAGCATCCCTGCCTTCTTGATTCAGAGTCTCTTGTTTCTTTCATCCAACGCTAGTTGTCCCTTCAATCTCTATGGATTCTTCGGATGAAGGGAAAATGAGTTGGTTCAAAATGCCCTGCCTATCCACAATCTCTCACCCTATAGCTGAATGCTACTGGGTTAACTTATAAGAGGTGACATTGCTTCTCTCTGTTGCCTCTGAAATTGCCTGTTGCCATTGGCAACATGAAGGATGAATCCCAGCAATTGAAAGTAATTGCAGGTCTCTATGCCAAGTCCTTGGAGTACAAATGCCATTCCTCCCTCCCAAGTGAACCCATCCATCCATCCCAAGTGAAGACACTTGCACACACAAAGTCAAAACAGCAACAATGCAGGTTGCAGTGACTAGCATGATGTGCCCTTTAAGTCCTCTCTCTCTCTCTCTCTCTCTCTCTCTCTCTCTCTGTGTGTGTGTGTGTGTGTGTGTGTGTGTGTGTGCAGTGCTAAACAAAATGAGGGGAGCATCCTGCACCAGCTCTAAAGTAGGACTGAAGGGCATCCCTTGCAAAAGCACTAAACGTCCATCTCCAACTTGCACCACACACAATACACGCACATAATCCTAATGCTGCTTGGAACCCATTTCATTACAGCTGATGTCCCAGAACCCCATTGAATCATACTCCAACAGAGTCACAGCCCAATCTTATCCTCCCTCCTGCAGCAACTGCACCACCGGAACATGTTGCTGATGGTGGTTAGCTATCAAGCAGAGACGCGGAATGCGGCTCAAGGACGCAGGAAGCTTCCAGTGAGACAAAAACAAACACTGTAGACTTTCCACCACCAGTACTCTGTATTTACAATATGTTTACAGTAGCAGCAGCAAGACAAGCGTCTTCTGTACTGCATAGCCAAGTACACAGCGAAATAACTCTCCATATGACCAACACCAACCTCCAACAATGACCCACACAGAGTGCTCTCTCCGTCGTGCTTTCACGTAGCTGTGCACCAATCAGGATTGGTATTGCATCAACCCAATGAAGCCACGAGAGACAGATGAGTATGGATGAATGGGCCACTTTATTGCAAATATGTACAAAGATGGCCACCTGTTCTCTGGGAGACTGGTTAAAACCATTTTTCTGGTGGGCATCGCCTCAGCCAGAAGGGTCTCTGAGTTGGCCTCGCTCTCTGTGGCGAGGGAACTTTGCATTTTTTAATGAAGATAGGGTCACTTTGAGGTTGGACCCCACGTTTCTGCCAAAGGTTAATTCGATGTTCCATAGGACGAAGGAACTGGTGTTGCCTTCGTTCTGCCCAAATCCACAGCATGACAGGGAGAGGCAGTGGCACTCCCTCAATGTTCGTAGGGCACTTAGTTTTCATGTGTCCAGAACTGCCCCATTCCGCAAGACGGGAGCACTTGTTGTTCATTTTCGGCTTCCAAGCAGGGAACCAGGGCATCCCCCTCTACCAGGGCATCCCCCTCTACACTTTCTCGTTGGTTGAGGGAGCCTATAGTAGCGGCTTATACATCTAAGGGAGTTTCCCTTAGGAGAGCGGCAATGTCAGCAGCCTTTAAGGCATGCCCTTCACTGGAGGTCATCTGCAAGGTCGCCACGTGGAGTTCCCCCATTACCTTTATCAAATGCTATAAGGTTGACAGCTATGCTTCGCGGGACGCCGCCTTCGCTAGGCGGGTTCTGCAGAGTGTGGTGCAGGATGCCTCAATCTAATCCCTCCCGTTTATCTGTGGGTAGGGCTTTGGTACGTCCCAGAAGTGCCATGGTGACCCTGACTGGAACTACTGGAGAACAGGAAGGTTGGCACATACCGTGAACTCCCCTTCTCAGTAGTTCCAGTCAGGGTCAGCATCCCTCCCACAAGGGGATTGAGGCATGGGGCCAGTGACATCCCGGAGGGAGTGCTGTGGTGCATCTGGTTGCACTAGCAGTTTGGTTAGGCCCACTCTTCAGTTTTTTGAGGTTAGGGGCCAGAGGCCTGCTGCTCATTGCCGCATCAGAAAGCGTCAGGGGGGAAACGAGTCTTCGCTGGCGTGTGGAAGAGAGATTTCCCCAGACGTTTGTTAAAAGAGTTGGGAGTTGTTTTTCCTTCGAGGCTTTGGATAGACTGGGTGGATCCAGGAGCCCCTCCCATCTCTGCAAGTCTTCTGACATCTGACCTGCCTGTCGGAGAGGGAGGAGCTTCCCTGAGAAGATCCTGAGAGATCAGCTGAAGGACATCCAGCCAAATATATACAAAGAAGAGGAGCTGGGAACCGGCAGCAATTAACTAAGGCAGGAAACGGTGGGGGGCGAGGCCTTAAACGAAGGTGGGGGCTAGCTACTGGCCAGCCCCCTTTGCGGGCAAAACATCCTGACTCCAGGCCAGCCGCTTGGGGCGTAACCTTTCATGGTCCAACCCCCACAGGGGTGGAGGCAGCAAGCCCCCATGCCAACCCCGACCGGATGGCATCTGGGGTGGGCTAAGGCTTTGAGGCTAGGAGATTCCCTGCCAGCCCCACATGCCGGACAGCAACTGTGGGCCTGCCGATGGGTAACTCTGTGCCTTAACTGACCTCCGCATGCAAATCAAAAGCCTCCTTCCGGCCTTCGTGCCAGCACCAACCTGCAATAAAGCGACCAAAATGGCTGTCCATTAATGTGGAACACATCTTAACGACCCCCCCACTGCAGTCCAGGGTAGGTGGGGGAAAAAACTGCTAGACAAAGGCCAATCAGGCAAGCAGAAAAATACCTAGCCGGCCCCAAATATGGCGACCAGTCAATCTTGGACTGAAGAAGTGGGAGGGCGGGCGAGGATCCATGTCCCTTGGGATCAATAGAGGAATGGCCCCCAGGAGACCTCGCTGGCACCAGGAGAGTTCCGGTGCCACCCCTCACGGCCAACTGCCCAATTGGGCAGCATCTGTCTCACGCAGCCAGGGGGGAGCAAGCCAATGATGAGCACACAGCTATACGCTGTAGCTCGGGATTCATGATACAGATACGCATCAAAAAATGGGTGATCATTTAGTTAGCCAAAGGGAACAAAGAACAGGAAGTGAACTTTAAGAGAAGGAAATGCCCATGTGCTGTCAACACTTTACATGTAAACATTAGTATATAGAATGGGGAGTACAGCAAGCAACAGAAATGATCAGGTTCCTACTACTTTTTCCAAACCAGCTTCTCCTTGCTGTTTAGCTCAGGACATAGGATAATTATGTAATATTTGGGGGGGGGGGGATAAACACCAGTAACCCAGCACTAGGGGCCAAAATGGAGAAGATCTCCACAGCCACAACATACTTGCCCTTGGTGCTCAGATAAGGTGGAACAAAAGACAATCAAACACTACAAAAGAGCAACATGCTGAAAGTGATGAACTTGGCTTCATTGAAACTGTCCGGCAGCTTCCTTGCTAAGAAAGCTGACAATAGCCAGAAATCTGATAGCCCAAAACTCAGTATGAGTAACCCCTCATTACATTACTGAGAGCCTTTCAGATTGATTTTGCAATCCAACAATGAGTGGTCACCAGGCAGCATTTCCGAGCTTATTGAGTTTTGATTGTGGTCCTTTCGCCAACTCTTGCTTACCTCAGGGTACTTATTGATTTCCTATTCCTGTCCCCTAACTTACTCCCAGGTAAGCCTATTATATAGTACAGCCTGAAATGCTTCAATTCTTGCTATTTTCTATTCATTAAGTGCTCCTTGCTGTTCAACTCTGGCCTAAAGATAATGATGTAGCATTTAGGGGAAAAGATAAAAACCAGTATCCCAACACTAGAGACCAAAATGGAGAAGATCTCCATGGCCACCACATACTTGCCTTTGGTGTTCAGGTAAGATGGAACAAAAGACAACCAGACACTGCAAAAGACCAAAATGCTGAAAGTAATGAACTTGGCTTCATTAAAACTATCTGGCAACTTCCTTGCTGAGAAAGCCAAAGTGAAGCTGGCAATAGCCAGAAATCCCAGGTAGCCAAGAACACAAGAAAACATGATGAGTGACCCTTCATTGCATTCCACTATGATTTCTTCAGCCAGACTATGCATGTCCAAATGTGGGTATGGAGGACTAGTTCCTAGCCATACTGCACAAATACTGACTTGGATCAGGGGGCAGGAAAACACAATGGAGCTAGCCAGTCTTTTCCCCACCCATTTCCTCATCCTGGATCCTGGCTTGGTGGCCAAGAAAGCCAGAACCACAGTGATGGTTTTGGCCAAGATGCAGGAAACAGCCACAGAGAAGATGATACCAAAAGATGTTTGGCATAAACAACACGTAACTCTCTGAGGCTGACCAATGAATAGCAAGGAGCAGAGGAAGCAGAGAATTAAGGAGATGAGGAGAGATTAAGTGAGGTCCCGATTGTTGGCTTTGACAATTGGAGTATTCTGATTCTTAATGAAGATAACCAGTACCAAGGCTGTGAGCAGAGAAAAAGAGAAAGCTAAGGATAGTAAAATCATTCCCAAAGTTTCTGAGAAAGAGAGGTGTAGGAATGCCAAGAGACTGGGATGAAAAAGACTGAAGAAACGTCACGAGCGGAGAAATCCGAGAACGTCTTTGTCCCAGTTTCCTTTTATTGTTGTGCTCATTAACATAATCAATTGCATATGCAGTAGTAGGTGTACAACACTCACAAAGCATCTAATTGGCCAGTGATTCTCTCACTGTATACATGAAACCTAATTCTTCCCGGCTGCCTTGTGCCAAACGCCCCTCTGTCTAATTCTCACGGTGTGCTGGGAAGCAGGTCAGCTGACAAGCTTGTTTTGCTAACTCCAAGGACTTTCCAGTAGCCTGGTAGCTGATTCCCTGTGAAGCCTCAGGAGGGCCTCTCCCGTTATCTCTGAGCATTCTCAGGGCGGGGGGGTGGGCACGCCGAAAGAGCATTCTCCTTCTACCTCCAAGCTTCACAGGTTAGCCTGCCTGGCAACTGCTTAGCAACGGAAATTAGCATTACTACAGAGAGGAAGTGGATTATCTTTGGAAGGCATTGATCTTGGTCCTGATTTGGAAATTGATCTTCTGGGCATTTGAAACAATCATCCATGTCTGTGAAATAAAACAGATAGGTTATTTCCCCCATCATATTCTGGGCAATTCCAGAGCATGATCCCCTTAGGACTAAGATACAATATCTTAGGCTCAGGTGAGAGAGAGAGAGAGAGAGAGAGAGAGAGAGAGAGAGAGAGAGAGAGACCAGACAAAGGCTTGGAGTTAACCGGGCTACTTTATTAAAAACTAGCTTTTTGTTACCCGGCATTGCCCGGGTAATGAAATGATCTTCCAGAGTTTATGAGTTTTGAACCCCTTCTCGCCCCCTATGCCAAGGGGGGCCGAACCCAAACTCCCGCAGCGTTGGGAGCGTTGCCAATCGTCTCAGCGACCGCAGAAACTACAGACTCAACACTGATTTCGTCCATTTTCAACTGTTCTCATGCAGGGCCCTCACACCCCACACTCCGGGGGCGCTAGGGGGGCCTGACCCCCGCAGTGTTTGTTGCCAGGCCGCAAGGCACGTGTGTGCCGGATTTGGTGCGCATCGCTCCACGCGTTCCAGCAGGTCATGGCGGGCGTTTTGTCTTGCACTCCTTCTGGCCCCCCACGCCAAGGGGGGGGCTGAACCCAGACTCCAACGCCATTGGGAGTGTTGCCACTCATCCCGGCAACCCCGGAAACTATGGATTTGACGCCGATTTTGGCCATTTTCGACCATTTTCACATGGGGACCCCCACATACCCCCACTCCCACAGGGTTTGTGCCCAGGCCGCCAGGCTTCCGCATGGCGAGTTTGGCGCCAATCGGTCCAGGCGTCACAGCAGGACATGGCAGACGTTTTGTTTCGCACCCCTTCTCGCCCCCCACGTTGAGGGGGGGGTGAACCCAGACACCAACACCATTGGGAGTGTTGCCACTCATCCCGGCAACCCCGGAAACTATGGATTCGACACCGATTTTGGCTGTTTTTGACCGTTTTCACGTGGGGCCCCCTGCACACCCCCACCCCTGGGGGCATTGGGGGCCTGACCCTCGTAGTGTTTGTCGCCAGGCCGCAAGGCATGCGTGTGCTGGGTTTGGTGTGCGTCGCTCCAGGGGTTCCAGCAGAGCATGGCAGATGTTTTGTTTTGCACCCCTTCTCGCCCCCCACACCGAGGGGGGTGGACCCGGACTCCAGCCATGTCGGGAGCATCACCGGTCGCCTCGGCGACTTAGGAAACGATGGACTCGATGCCAATTTCGCCCATTTTCGGCCGTCTTCACTTCAGGCCCCTACGCACACCCACCCCCAGGGGCGTTAGAGTGGCCTGACCCCCGGAGTATCTGTCGCCAGGCTGCAAGGCACACGCATGCCGAGTTTGGTGCGCGTCGCTCCAGGCGTTCAAGCAGGGCATGGCGGACGTTGTGTCTCGCACCCCTTCTTGCACCCCACACTGAGGGGGTGCGAACCGGACTCCGACGGTGTTGGGAGCATCGGCGCTCATCCTGGCAACCCCAGAAACTGTGGATTTGATGCCGATTTTGGCCATTTTCGACCATTTTTACATGGGGACCCCCATGTACCCCACCCCCGGGGGCGCTAGGGGGGTCTGACCCCTGCAGTGTTTATCGTCAGGCCGCAAGGTGTATGCGTGCCAAGTTTTGTGTCGATCGGTCCAGGCGTTCCAGCGGGGCATGGCGGACGTTTTGTCTTGCACTCCTTCTGGCCCCCCACGCCAAGGGGGGGGCTGAACCCAGACTCCAACGCCATTGGGAGTGTTGCCACTCATCCCGGCAACCCCGGAAACTATGGATTCGACGCCGATTTTGGCCATTTTCAACCATTTTCACATGGGGACCCCCACATACCCCCACTCCCAGGGGTGCTATGGGGGCCCGACCCCCGCAGTGTTTGTGGCCAGCCTGCTAGGCTTCCACATGCCGAATTTGGTGTCAATCGGTCCAGGCATTCCAGCAGGGCCTGGCGGATGTTTTGTTTCGCACCCCTTCTTGCCCCCCATGTCGAGGGGGGCCTGAACCTGGACTCCAATGGTGTCGCGAGCGTCGCCGCTCATCTCGCCGCTCATCTCGGCAACCCCGGAAACTGTGGACTCGATGTCGATTTCGGCCGTTTCCTGCCGTCTTCATGCGGGGACCCCCACGTACCCCCACCCCCGGGGGTGCTACGGGCGCCCAACCCCCCGCAGTGTTTGTGCCCAGGCCGCCAGGCTTCCGCATGGCGAGTTTGGCGCCAATCAGTCCAGGCGTCACAGCAGGGCATGGCAGACGTTTTGTTTCGCACCCCTTCTCACCCCCCCCACGTCGAGGGGGGGCTGAACCCAGACACCAACGGCGTCGGGGGCATCACCGCTCATCTTGGAGACCCTGGAAACTGTGGACTTGATGCCGATTTCGGCCGTTTTTGACCGTTTTCACGCGGGGACCCCCACGTACCCCCACCCCCGGGGGTGCTAGGGGGCCACGACCCCTGCAGTGTTTGTCGCCAGGCCGCAAGGTGTATGCGTGCCGAGTTTCATGCCGATCGCTCCAGGCACTGCGGAGCCTATGCGAAACACACACACACACACACACACACACACACACACACACACACACACACACACACACACACACTCTTCTTTATATATATTGACTAGCTTTTTGTTACCCGGCGTTGCCCGGGTAACAAAATCATCTTCCAGAGTTTATGAGTTTTGCACCCCTTCTCGCCCCCCACGCCGACGGGGGCTGAATCTGGACTCCAACAGTGTCGGGAGCGTCACTGGTCGCCTTGGCAACCCCGGAAACTATGGACTCAATACCAATTTCGCCCGTTTTTGGCCATCTTCACTTCAGGCCCCCTGCCTCTCCCCCCTGCCTTGTCCCCCTGCCTCAGGCCTCGGCGACCCCGGAAACTACGGGTCTGATGCTGATTTCGTCCGTTTTTGACTGTTCTCATGCAGGGCCCCCCGCGCACCACACCCCGGGGGTGGTAGTGGGGCCTGACCCAGCAGTTTGTGTCGCCAGGCCTCAGGGCACGCGCGTGCCAAGTCTGGCAACAATCGCTCCAGGCATCGCAGCAGGGCATGGCAGACATCTTGTTTTGCAGCCCTCCCCGCCCCCCATGCTGAGGGGGGCTGAACCCGGACTCCCATGGCATCAGGAGCGTCGCCACTCCCCTCAGCGACCCCGGAAACTACAGATTCAAGGCCAATTATGGCTGTTTTCAACTGATTTATGCAGGGCCCCATGCGTACCCCCACCCCTGGGTTCGCTGGGGGGTGCTAAGGGAGTCTGACCCCCGCAGTGTTTGTCGCCAGGCTGCAAGGTGTATGCGTGCCAGGTTTTGTGTCGATCGGTTCACGCATGCCAGCAGGGCATAGTGGATGTTGTGTTTCGCACCCCTTCTTGCCCCCCACGCTGAGGGGGGACCAAACCCGGACTCCAACTGCGTCGGGAATGTCGCCGCTCATCTTGGCGACCCCGTAAACTGGATTTGACGCCGATTTCAGCCGTTTTTGACCGTTTACACATGGGGACCCCCATGTACCCCCACCCCCAGGGCGCTAGGGGGCCCCGCCCCCGCAGTGTGTGTTGCCAGGCCGCAGGGTGTATGCAAGCCAGGTTTCGTGCCAATCGCTCACCTCGGCGACCCCAGAAACTAAGCAACCGACAACGGTTGCAATCGCTCCAGGTGTTCCAGCAGGGCATGGCGGACGTTGTGTCTCGCACCCCACGCTGAGGGGGGAATTAACCTGGACTCCAACGGTGTCGGGAGCATCGCCGCTCGCCCCAGCGACCCCGGAAACTGTGGACTCGATGCCAATTTTTGCTGTTTTTGACCATTTTCATGTGGGGACCCCCACGTACCCCCACCTCCAGGGGCGCTAGGGGGGTCTGACCCCCACAGTGTGTGTCGTCAGGCCACAGGTTCTATGCGTGCCAAGTTTCGTGTCGATCAGTCCAGGCGTTCGAGCGGGGCACGGCAGATGTTTTGTCTCGCACCCTTGCTCCCCCCCTACGCCAAGAGGGGGCCGAACCCAGACTCCAACCACGTCGGGAGTAACACCGGTCACTTCGACGACCCTGGAAACTATGGACTTGATGCCAATTTCACCCGTTTTGGGCTGTCTTCACTTCAGGCCCCTTGCCTCGGCCCCCTGCCTCGGCCCCCTGCCTCAGGCCTCGGCGACCTCGGAAACTGTGGATTCGACGCCGATTTTGGCCATTTTCGACCATTTTCATGTGGGGACCCCCGTGTACCCCCACCCCCGGGGGCGCTAGGGGGTCTGACCCACACAGTGTTTGTTGTCAGGCCGCAAGGTGTATGCGTGCCAAGTTTCATGTTGATCGGTCCAGGCATTCCAGCGGGGAATGGCAGATGTTTTGTCTCACACCCCTTCTCGCCCGCTACGCCGAGGGGGGGGCCCGGACTCTGATGGTGTTGGTACCGTCACCGCTCATCCCGGCGACCCTGGACACTGTGGACTCGGCGCCGATTTCGGCTGTTTTCGACCGTCTTCACGCAGGGACCCCCGTGTACCCCCACCCCCAGGGGTGCTAGGGGGCCCCGACCCCTGCAGTTTTTGTGGCCAGGCCGCTAGGCTTCCACATGCCAAGTTTGGTGCCAATCAGTCCAGGAGTTACTGCAGGGCATGGCGGACGTTGTGTTTCGCACCCCTTCTTGCCCCCCACGTCGAGGGGGGGCTGAACCCGGACCCCAACGGCATCGGGACTATCGTCGCTCATCTCGGCGACCCCAGAAACTTTGGATTTGACGCCAATTTCGGCCGTCTTCGGCCATTTTCACACGGGGACCCCCGCGTATCCCAACCCCTGGGGGTGCTGAGGTATCCTGACCCCCATAATGTTTGTCGCCAGGCCGTAACACATGCACGTGCCGGGTTTGGTGCGCGTTGCTCCAGGCGTTCCAGCACGGCATGGCGGACGTTTTGTTTCTCACTCCTTCCTGCTCCCCACGCCGAGGGGCCCCCGAACCCGGAATCCACCGGCATCGGGACCGTCACCCCTAGTCCTGGCGACCCCGGAAACTATGGATTCGATGCTGATTTCTGCCGTTTTCGGCCGTTTTCACGAGGAGACCCCTGCGTGCCCCCGTCCCCGGGGGTGCTAGAGGGCCCCGCCCCCTGCAGTGTTTGTGGCCAGGCTGCTAGGCTCCCGCATTCCGAATTTGGTGCCAATCGGTCCAGGCGTTCCAGCAGGGCATGGCGGACATTGTGTTTCGCACCCCTTCTTGCCCCCCATGTCGAGGGGGGGGCTGAACCCATACTCCAACGGTGTCGGGAGCGTAATCACTCATCTCGCTGACCTCGGAAACTACGGATTTGACTCCGATTTCGGCCGTTTTTGACTGTTTTGATGCCGGGACCCCCCGTACCCCCACCCCTGGGGGTGCTAGGGGGCACCGCCCCTGCAGTGTTTGTCGCCAGGCCGCAAGGTGTATGCGTGCCAAGTTTTGTGCTGATCGGTCCAGGCGTCACAGCGGGGCATGGTGGACGTTTTGTTTTGCACCCCTTCTTGCCCCCACGTCGAGGGGGGACTGAACCCGGACTCTGTGTCGGTGGCGTTGCCGCTCATCTCGGTGACCCTGGAAACTGTGGATTAGATGCCGATTTTGGCCGGTTTTGACCGTTTTCATGTGGGGACCCCCACATACCCCCACCCCTGGGGGCGCTAGGGGGACCAGACCCCCACAGTGTTTGTTGCCTGGCTGCAAGGTGTATACGTGCCGAGTTTCGTGCCGATTGCTCCAGGCGTTGCGGAGCCTATGCGAGACATACACACACACACACACACACACACACTCTTCTTTATATATATAGATTATTATTTACAGGTGCAGCAGGGCAGCTGTAAGAAAAAACACACAACTAAAGCATTCAGGGCATTGAAATGGGGGAAATGATCCTAGCTGTCTACCTTCCCCGGGATCTCATGGTGCATACTACCTGACTCAAGGCAATGCTCAGTCCATAGTTTGAGAAAACCTCTCACAGTCAACCCCTGAGGGGTAGGTAAGGAAAATATCCACCAACCAAGTGCCAATCAGGCCAATTACAACAAATTGCTACCTGGCTCTCCCAAGAGCAACCAGCTAATCTCAGGGTGCAATCCTAACCGGGAGTGAGCCGGACACTGTTAGGCCAGCTAAGTTTGGCTGGCACAAGGGCCACTGCAAAGTGCATTTGGATCACTTTCAGAGTCTGGGAGGATAGTGCTGTTAGGATTTCAAAGGGTGTTCGCCCTTCTAGCAGAGATAAACGCGCTGCAGAATTGGCTTGGCAAGGTCAGCAAAGCAAAGAACAGTCCAGGCAGACAGGAACTGTAGTCAGAAACTTTATTCTGTTGCTTCCAACATCAAAGACATCACACAAACATCAACCCACACCTACATTTTGGAGCACTCTGCTTAAGTATTAGTTACACAGCCAATCAGGGAGCACCCTTTTGTATAATTAAATGATTAGCTACTGCTGAGATATGAGTCAGCTCTTTTCTTTCCTTTACCATGATGTTCCAGAACCCTTCATTGCAAATCTTTGGCTTGTTCACTGCACAAAGCATAACACCCCTCTATTTGTCATTGAGGATTCTGGCCTTATCAACACTATGTGGTGTTTCTTATACATTTATCACATATATGCAGTATTATACATTTGTTCACAGATACATATGTTTCTCTCTCTCTTTTTTTTATATACATATTATGCAACACATACGTTTGTCCCTGTATCTGTTGTCATATCCAGTAAGCGCACGCCTTCTGTGAACTTTTGTGCTGTCAGGGGTTTTGTTAACACATCTGCTACATTGTTTTCTGAGGGACAATAGTTTAATTTTATTAGCCCCTCTTGCACAGCTGTTCTAACGTTTTGGTAGCGTATGTCAATATGTTTGCTTCTTGTATGCACCTTTTCAGACATTGCTACCTGTATACATGCCATATTGTCTTCATATATTGGAAATGCATCTGTATTATCTATGCCCAGATCTAAGAAAAACTGTTTGTACCACACTAAGTCTACACATAGGCAGGACAGTGCAGCAAATTCTGCCTCACACGTGAACATTGCTAGGTAGGATTGTTTCTTTGTCCTCCAGTCAACTAGAACACCTGCTAATTTAATAGCTATACCTGATGTTGATTTCCTGTCCTGTGAACCAGCCCAGTCACTGTCTACATAGCACTGCAAGCATGGTGGACCTTCAGGTACAATGGTTAGACACATATTTTGTGTTCCTTTAAGGTACCTCAGAATCCTTTTTAGGTCTAACCAATTCCTCTGGCTTGGTTTATTGGCACATCTGCTAAGTATATTTACAGCATTTGAGATATCAGGGCGTGTCCATAGTGCAATGTGTTGGAGACTGCCCAACAAAGACTTATAACATTGCATGTCACATGGGTTGTCTGGTTCTTGCCCCTCTATTAACTAGTTAACCATAACCATGGGGGTCTTCACTGGTTTACTATCTGCCATTCCTCATTTTTGTATTAATTGTGAAAGCTTCTGGGACTGGCTTAGTAAAAACCCTTTGTTGGGAATCGTTTTAACTTCTATCCCCAAATAATTTTGTACTTGCCCTAAGTCTCTCATCACAAATGCTTTTTCTAACATTTTTGCAGTGCTTTTCAATTGTTGCATGTCAAGACAGGTGATCAGTACATCATCTACATAGGATACAATAATGACCTGGCTATTTCCTGATCCCTTTACATACACACATGGTTCAGCCTTGGAAGGCTCAAATCCCATATCTTTTAGTACTTTATCTAGAAATAAATGCCATTGTCTTGCAGCCTGTCTTAAACCATAAATTGATTCATGTAATCTATACACCAGGGGTTGTGTTTGTGGACTTTCAAAACCTGGTGCTTGCTCCATGTAAAATGTTTCAGATAATTGCCCATGGAGAAATGCAGTCTGCATGTCAAAATGATATACTTTCCAATTGTAACACGCTGCTAAAGTAAATACTAACCGAATCGCTCTTGCAGCTACTGTTGGTGAGAATGTTTCCTCATAATCAGTATATTTTTCTTGGTTATATCCTTTAGCAACCAAATGTGCTCTATACACTGGTTCTTTGTTATTTTCCTGGGGTTTTACTCTAAATACCCATCTACATCCTATCACCTTACTTTCTGAAGGACATGGGCATAAACTGAACACTCCCAGTTTTTTCATTGCTGCCATTTCATGTTCCATGGCTACAAACCATTTACTTTGTTCATGTGCTGGCAAGCCCAGTATTTCCTCATATGATTCAGGTTCTGTTTGTACATTATATGCAATTGCCTCCTCTATTTTGAATCTTTGAAGTGGCACCCCTCTAGTGCTTCGTTCAGGCAGAAATCTCTATCTCCTGTTTTACTGCATCTGGCAGTCCGCCTGGTGATTGTAGGTTAATTCTATGTGCTCTTTCACCTCCTTTCCCTCTGTCTCTCCAGCTGGGGACTGCCTGCGTTGGCCTAGCAATGCCTGTCTACTCTCTTGGGGAATTTCTACAGTACTTGGCAGATATACTTCTGCCTGGTTCTTGGGCCAAGTTTCATTCTCACAAAAACTTGCAGAACGGGATATAATTATATTTCTTTTATCCTGTGATAAGAAACAGTAACCTTTGGTAAAACTTTCATACCCAACAAAAATTAATGTCTGGGCTTTGGGAGCTCCTTTTCTCCTTGTTTGCTTAGGAACATGTACCCAGGCCCGGCTTCCAAAGATCCTTAAATAAGATTGATCTGGTTGTTTACCATAGAGTAGATGATATGGAATATCATCAATCGCTGCGCTATACCCTCTGTTTGATAAGAATGTGGCAGTTAGAATTGCCTCACCCCAGTATATGTGACTGAGCCCCGATTGGGCCAGGAGTGTTTGCATAATGTTTTGCACCCAACCTCCTCTTCTCTCAGCAATTCCATTTTCAGCAGGGGAAAAAGGATTAGTTCATCTATGTATAATCCCCTTTTGTTCTAGCCAGTTCTTCAGCAGGTTTCCCATAAACTCGCCCCCTCTATCTGATTGGAGCTGCACAACCTTTTGATTGAATCTTCGCTCAACCATATTGACCCAATTTTTAAATTTTTGAAACATTTCTGATTTTTCTTTAAGCAGATAACAAAACACATATCTATAATAATCATCTGTGCTCAAGAATACATACTTAGCACCGCCAAAGGTGGCCCTTAATGGCCCTATTAAATCTACATGCATTAGTTGGAACACTCTATCAGACCTCCTAGTGCTTTTCTGATTCACAGGTGCTTTTTTAGTTTTTGTCTGTTTACATGGATCACATTCCTCATAGATGTCACATTTCCTAAGCTTGATACCACGTGCCAATTCTGCTGTTTTATGCACATATTTCTTGTTAACATATGCCAACCTTTTATGCCATACATGTTCACAGGACATGTGTGTTTTTGGGCCAGTGCAGTGGGCTGGGGCAGTATCTGCCTCTGTTTTCTTGACCATTATGAAGAGGTTGTCCCTCATCATACACTTTGTGTATTTGCCCTCCTTTTCTATAAGACATGCTGCATTGCTAAATGACACTGTAAAGCCTGCTTGGATTAAGCAAGCAACACTGAGTAAGTTTTGCCTTAATGATGGCACACACAATACATCATGTAACATTGTCCCTAACTCTGGCACAAATACATCCCCTTGTCCTGTAACAACAACATGCCCACCATCAGCCAGACTTACATTTGTTCTTTTGGCTGGTTGCAATTCACCAAAAGCATCAGGATTATTACAAATATGTTGATTGGAATCACTATCAACCATGAATCATCAAAAGTGTTCTGAGCCAACACCACAGCCACTTGATATCTTCCAGGTTCTCCTTCCGTCTTTCCATGCCCCTTGGGCTTCCTCGCTCTACAGTAACGCTGCAGATGAGTAGTACTCCCACATCTATAGCACCTCTTTGCCGCGTTGACTTGTGCAGAGTCTTCTCTGATGTGGTTTGTTGCCTTTAACGCAGGGTGAGAACTCATGCCCTTATCTCTCAAGGCTGCATTCTCTAACCGTTTTTCTTGCTCCTCCAGCAATCTCCCAGAAAGATAGGAAAGAGTTAATGTATCCTCTGGCACAGTTTCAGGAGTCAGAGCAAACAAGTCCCAGCTGCTATCTAAAAGCCTAACAGCCGCATCTCCACCCCCCTCTCCGGGCTGGCACGGAAACGGCCCTGCACCAACTGAACTTGGCTGGTGCAGGAGCATAACCCCTTTGCCCGGCATTGCTGCACCAGTGCTGCTGTCAGTGTCATCCATGCGGATGCAGTGCTGGCGCAGGGGTTCAGGACGGTGCTCTCTCGCCAGCGCTACATGCGCAGGGCAGTCACAAGCGGGTTGTGTCAGCGTATGGCACAGCTAGTATTGCCTCCTTAACCATTGGGGGGCACCTTCCGGGGAACACCCTGCTGCCTGGCGTACAGGCCTGCCCCACCCTGGCCACCCTGTTCGTAAACCAGTGCTAAAGGGAACAAAATGGCGGAAGGGGAAAAATGTAAGAATGAACTATGAATGAAGTCTTAACCTTTAGGTTAACACCACTATTCTGGAAGGAGAGCAAAGTCAGCGCCTTTGGATTCTAATTACTTTCTCACAATGAGCTGGGCCTTGCTGTTCAGCTGAGGCCTTAGAATAATGATGTAGCATTTGGGGAAAAAAATACAAACCAGTAACCCAGCACTGGAGGCCAACATGGAAAAGATCTCCACGGCCACCACATACTTGCCTTTGGTGCTCAGGTAAGATGGAACAAAGGACAGCCAGACACTGCAAAAGACCAACATGCTGAATGTGATGAATTTGGCTTCGTTGAAACTGTCTGGCAACCTCCTGGCTAGGAAAGCTACAGTGAAGCTGACAATGGCCAGGAATCCCAAGTAGCCCAAAACACAGTAGAACATAATGTGTGACCCTTCATTGCATTCCAGGATTATTTCTTCAGCCAGAGAATGAAGGTCAGTATCTGGGAATGGAGGAGCAGTACATAACCACACTGAACAAATGGTTGCTTGGATCAGGGAGCAGGAGAGGACAATAGAGTTAGCCAGTCTTTTCCCCACCCATTTCCTCATCCTGGATCCTGGCTTGGTGGCCATGAAAGCCAGAACCACAGTGACAGTTTTGGCCAAGACACAAGCAACGGCCAAAGAGAAGACGACGCCAAAAGTAGTTTGTCGCAAATAACATTTCACTCTCTGAGGCCGGCCCATGAATAGTAAGGAGCAGAGGAAGCAAAGCAATAGAGAGAGGAGGAGAGAGTAAGTGAGGTCCCGATTGTTAGCTTTAACTATGGGAGTTTTCCTGTTCTTGATGAAAATGCCCAGCACCAAAACTGTGAGCAGAGAAAAAGAAAGAGCCAAGAGAAGCAAAATCATTCCCAAAGTGTCTGAGAGGGAAAGGAAATGTATGTGCTTGGGAAGGCATTCATCGTGATTCTTGTTTGAAAATTGATCTTCTGAGCATGTGAAACAATCATCCATATCTGAAAAATAAAACAAATGATACTTAACTCTGTTAGTTTCCTTGCAAATGCCTGTTATTCCTCCCCTTCTGTTTGGTTTGGACTC
>JAJKFI010009444.1:0-12821 GCA_029204185.1 Lerista edwardsae
CTTTCCTGCAATGTGCACACCCAGCTCTGAGAAAAACTGCAGTCATACCTGTGGTTGGACTGTGTCCGAGCTTGGGACTGGCACAGTTTACGTATAGGACTTTTCAATGCATTTTGGCCTATTCTCAGAATGGCATCTTGTAAATGGCCCACTTCTGGTACTCGGAGTTTCCCGGGGTTTCATCCTGGCAATATGCACACCTAGTATTGTCGAATCCAGTTGAGAGGGCTTTCGTTTGAATTCTTTTGATTTGATATGGTAAGTGCGCTGGTAAGGAACTGGACTACTATACATTTCAGAGCTTCTGAACAAGAAGGGAACAAATGTGAACTCACCACTACTGCATTCAAAATACTGTAGTCTTTTGAACCTGAATAATTCCTTTCAAATGTCAATATAAATGAGATTTATGTACATTTGTCGTTATATGCAGTTTCATAAAACTCTTAATGAGTTTCACATGGCTTTCAGTGATGGCTGGGTTTAATGTGACAGTGTTCTCAGGGGTCTCTCTCTCTTTCTCACACGCGCACACACACACAGACAGAGGAGTGAGTGAGTGAGCAAGTGAGTACACAATCCTAACCTGGAGTTAGGCCAGCACAAGGGGCCCCATAAAGTATGTTTGGACCACTCTCGGAATCAGGGAGGATGGCGCACGACTGTGTGCTTGATTCCAAGAGTGGTCCAAACATGCCTTATGGTAGCCCTTGTCCGGCCAAACTTTGCTGCCCTAACTCTGCCGATCTAACTCCAGGTTAGGATTGTGATCTTAGTTAATTAGTTGCTCCATCTCACCAAAGAGCGTTCAGAGCAGCTACAGCAAGATTTCTACAGCAAGATTGCTGACCATAGTTTGAGCTCAATATAACCTTCATCTCAGTGTCTGAGTTAAAAACCAGCTTGGATCTATGTAACGCAGTGTTCCGTAGTATCTCCTTTAATAGCAGTGTCAATGCTTGAATGGGTCTTCTTTCTGACCTTTGTAATGCATCCCTGGAACAGATTCTCAGAGAGCCGGGTGGCTGCTGACAACACTATGGAGTAAATCACTTCAAGGTTTTTGCCTGGCATGTAGCCCCCATATATTAAAATTACAGTGTTATATCTTTTAGTTATGCTAGATTTCTAACGTAGTACATCCTCATGTCTTAGGCAGGGATAGGTTCAAACTGGAAGTCCAACAAGCCAAGGATCCTGCTAGAACTGTAGGATGGTTGGAAGGCAATTGGTCTCACTGAAGCCACAGTTAGCAACCACCCTTTTCTTCTGGCATAGAAGTGAGTGGCAGCCATTGCTAACAATGGTAAGAGAAGCTTTCAGGGCTGAAACCAGTGAGGGGCTATATAATAGGTTATTTTTGTTTAGACACTGGGGTCTCCATGGTCTAGAGGAAGGGCAAGTCCTTTATGTTTTTACATTTAAGTTTTTTAATGCCCTCTTGCGGGGACCTCAAGAAAAGCTACTGCTAGAGACAAAATGTTGCATAGTCTGGAAATGTACCAATGAAATTTCCTCAGAATTAGTCGGTAGGTGGATTCTCTTTCTAAGTTTATGGACCACCATGGCCAGAGTTGGAGACTGCAAGGGAATTCTGCCAAGGTCAGAATGGTTTAATCACGATGTTACTTGTCTTATATGGTACTATATGTATTGCCTTTTGCTTAGATCATCTGAACCTGTTGCACAATAAGAATCTCTTACAAGTACACTTGCCTTCTATCAATGGCATAATCTATTCTGTGATTGATCTATGGGGATGGAGGCTCAGAGTGGGGGTTCCTGCATTTTGGGGTTAAACTGGGGGTTAAACTCTGTGTGTGTGCATGTGTGCGCAATCCTAAACTGCACTGGAACAGGCAGACAGGCTCACCTGTGCTGCATCCTAACCATGTTAGGAGGCGGCGGCGGCAGCTCAGTGCAGGGCAGAGCTAAGCTGGCGCTTGACCACTGCAGCTGACAGGTGCAGTGGTACCCGTGAGCCTGTGCTGCTGCTTGCGCCAGCCCAGTAACCGAATCTGTGGGGCAGACATGCCTTACGGCATGTTTGTGACAGCACTGGTCTGGCCCAAGAGCACTGCACTGGCATGGCACCAGGTTATATTATGATTGCGCCCTGTGTGTGTGTGTGTGTGTAAATATACGTATTTCAGCCACTGCAGTCAAATGTTTATGCAGATGAAGACACTGATTCTTCAGTCCTAAGGAGCTGTTCTCAGTAGCGTTCCCATGTGTTCTACATTGTGAACCGGATGCAGTTGACTTACGAAATTTCAAAGTTTCTTCATAAACACTTATCAGAGGTTTTAACCAATTTTCGTAGCAGCAAAATCTACACAAAAGGTTGCTGAAGTATTTTTCCTGAGTACAAAATTTCTTGAGACAGGGAGAAATTGGATTACACCAATAGCCACATTCTCCACTAAGCCAAGTAAGAAATAAGGTCAAAATATGTGTGGCTTGTTCATCCCCAATTCCAAAAGCTTTTAACATACTTTCAATGGCAGAAATGTACTGTATTGCTTAACATTGCCAAAATCTGTGAACAAATTTGTCTAAACTAGTATTCATAAAATCATAGAGTTGGAAGGGACCTACAAGGTCACCTGGTCCAACCCCTGGGCTGTAGCATGAAATATTTTGAGAGCATCTCCAGCAGGTGCCTGTTGAGCCTCTGCTGGAAGACCTCCAGGGAGGGAGGAAGCTTCCACTTCCCTCAGCAATCTGTTCCACTGCCGAACTGCCCTGACCATCAAGAATTTATTCCTGATGTCCAACTGGAATCTCCTCTCTTGCAGTTTGTACCCACTTGATCTAGGTCTACTCTCATAGCTGAGAACAAATGTGTCCCTTCTTCCATATGACAGCCTTTCAGGTAGTTTAAGAGTACTATCGTATCTCCCCTCAGCCTTCTCTTCTCCAGGCTAAACATATATTGCTTGCTTCCTGGTTGAATGTAGAATATCTTGAAACTGGTGGAAAGGACCCCTAGGCAGAAAGCCCAAGCCCAGTCTGGTGATGGTGGAAGAAGCTAGTGCTGTCAGTCAGGAGCCATCAGCATATTGATAAGAAGTGCACTGCAACTGCTAAATTGTGGAAATAATTGTCCTTTATAGGCAGAAGGCATGAAGCTGTGTCTTTTGTCCTTGCATTGGTCCATTCTTCACTTCTGCTGCATTACTGCTGCCATTGTTCTTGAGTAATGGGATAATCTACTTAGACTCATTTAGGTTTCACAGGCCATTGGGTACAATAAGGCATTTGTGAGCTTTTCATGTCAACTCAGCTGTTTGGAGTCCTCCTTCAGTTGCCTACTGTAAGAAGAAAGGAGACCCAGTAATGCATTTTACAACACAGTGTTTCTCAAATGCATTCAGTACTTGTCAGAAAGCATTGTTTAAAATAGCAGATTTTTTTTTTGGCCTGGGATAATTAAAGTAATAAGCTGGTTCTGTATCTTGGCTGGAGAAATGCACTAATCTCACAATGGTTCCCAGAAGGAGGAAAAACGACCACCGTTCATCAAAAAGGGTCATCTTGTCTGCAAGAGGGAGAGGACAAGAAGTCAAGGGTTTAAATAAAAATAATGCTATGAACTCATAGACAGGAGCTGGCTGGCAGAGCACACACACAGAGAGAGATAATTCAGGAGAATCTGTGGGCATGGACGTTTTGAGTTTGACAGCAAGGAACAGTCACGTCAATTTAGCTTATGGTCCCAGGAATGGAACTACCAAGTGCTATAACTGGCTCCTAGTTTCAGGGTCTCTGCCTTACAAGGAGATGTGAAGAACATCTCTCCTCCTATAATATGCCACTCCCAGACCTTGTTAGGATTTTGCACATATCGATCATGTTCCTTAACATGTGCCACATCTCTTCTGAAATCTGTCAAGGTACATGGATTTGGAACTGTCACCCTCTGCATTCAGGTTTTGTTTGGATTGCTGGGGGAGTTTCTCAGATATTCCTATCCACCCCACAGAGAATTGAAAAGAAAAGTGACAACTGTCATTTTAAGTTGGTATACCACTGATAAGCAACTTTTCTCCTTTCTGGGTTGAATTTTATCATTAATGTAAAAATTCAGTGTAAAAAAGGGTATTGCCCAGCTGTACTTAAGCACTTCCTACAATTTATCAGAAAAAATAAACTTATTCTTAGCTCTCCCAGTTCTCATATATTCACACATAACTCATACAACATATTCACACAATTCTCATATTCACACAATTCAACATATTCACACATAACTAGTGAGAATTAAAGCTGCTTAACTTCAGCTGGAATGAATCATGCCCAACAACTGTAAATAAATTTCACATGAAAAGAGAATAACAGCCCAATCCAGAATTGCCTGGCTGCCTGTGCGAGCAGCTGTAGCAAAGTGGCTACTGCTGCATCCCGTGGCAGCCAGGCAACTGCAGGAGGCTCTGCAGAAGAGGGGGCAGTAAGGGTGCGGGCGGACGAACAGTATACTTGCCTCTGCAGTGGCTACACAGAGGTCGGCAGCAAAGCCTACATCACCCCTACAACTATGATGTCCATATATTATGACAACAGGGCACTCATGCTAATAGAGGAGTGGCCTCTACTTTGGAGCTCAAGAACTCTCAGAGTGAGGATGCTGCAGACTCCAGGAGAGGCTCTTCCCCTCTGCAGAGTCCCACCTGAGGCCAGCTGGGGTAAGAAATAACTAAGATGGGAAGAAAGGTTTCCTATCTTCTAACAGAGTAACAGTAAGTTTGACCCAGTAATAGTAAGGCAAGAGATCTGGATCTTGCATTACACATTAGTGAAAACTGCACATTTATTACATGAAAAAAGAAAATTGTCCGGAAAGGCCCTAATGACAGGCAAGCCAGGTAAGGCCATCTCTTTTGTTGCACCAGCTTTAATAAGTGAGTTTGTTGTACAAGCTTTCAAAGACTCTTTGCAAGGAATTTTTAATCTGATCTCTCCTCATCGTCATACCGTGTTCTGTATTGATTGCAATTTCTCTCTTTTGCCTTTATATCCATAATTGTTGGCACCACTGTAAGAAAGATTGTGCCTCTCCTTAAGGTCAGCATCTCCTTGTGCAACAAAACAAAACAAAACCCTGAACCTTTTATAGGAGTACTGTCCTAATGATAGGTTTGGTATTTTTGGAACAGCTGAGAATTATTTATTGGTTCTGTGCATATTTTTAGAGCTCAGTATCCATCAGGAAGATCCATTTGATCATTATTCATGTGGCTGATTCAGCAAATTGCATCTGCATTGCCACTCTGCTAGAGCAATAGCATTATTGAAGAGATTAAAGGACATTCACTTTGTATTGATGCTGGCAAGTTGGTTAAAATATTAAATACTTGGGAAAGGAAATGAGGACAATGTTGAAACAGCTCAACTGACTGAGGCTGCAATCCTATATACACTTTCCTGGGAGTAAGACCCATTGAATACAGTGGAACTTACTTCTGAGTCGACATGCATAGAATTGCACTATGAGAGTAAGTTGGTCTTGTGCTAAGGTCCCACCCCATAATCAAGAATCAACAGCCCAGTCCTATGGGCTAAGCAGGGCTAAAGTTCTTTTTGGTGCATGTGCAGCCATTTCCAAGCCACTGCTGCAAAGCATCAGCACCAGAGGCCTGCTGTTGCCACTGGCAACCTGCTCTGGAGCAGGTGAGCTGGTGCTGGTGCAGGGGTGGGTGGATGCAGTTAAGAGGTGGGGAGAAGCAACAGGGCATTTCAGTGGAGGGAGAAGGTGGATCCAGCGGCAGTTGCACATGCTGGATCTTATCCTCCATTTTTTCTTTTTTTTTGCCCACCCTGTTCCCAGCTCTCCCCAGAATTGTGCCAGCAATATAGCTGATGTAGTTCCAAGGAGATCTATAAGCGATTGTCTGGGCATAGAATTTAAGAACTTAATCAGGATGCAGAGCTGGTCAGATCCCTGTGCCTTTCTCAGTTTTCATATTCAACTCATTATTTTCAAATCTATTTGAAATTTGCATGTAAATTAAATATCATTGAGACATGATTGCATATTGATTAATATTTATGTAGAAGGGATCTTGATATTTGCAGCTATGTATTGAATAAAGAACTAGGAAAAGCCAATAGAGAGAATCAACTTCAGCCTTGTCTGCTTTTTTTCCTGGCACACTTTCTATACTTCCAGCTGAGTGCTACAGTGCCCTGCTGGACATGTGGACACAGCCTTAGAGAGACCAGGGATGGCTTTTTGTTCCTGAATGGTCAGATTCTTCAGCTTGGCCTATTCACAAAACACTTTGCCCATGTCAGCCACATCATAGTCTGCCTTTTTTTGCTAGAGTGGGCCAGATGAAAGCCACCAAATGAGACCAGATTGGCTTTCCACACACCATGGGAACTACAGGTTTTTAAAGGAGTTGGGACATCACACAGAAAACCAGTCTGGGCTCTATATGTGGCAGGTGGAACCAAGCCTGTGACCAAATCAGCATCTGACAATAAGCGCAAAGACATTAGATGAATTAGAACTGTGACTTTCAGAGCCAGATACTTGAACGAACTCTGATCACAGGCAACACATTGTTTAGGGACGTTTGCTGTGCTGACCTGCATTGGCTTTGGGCTCTCTTCAGAACAGGATGTTTTGGAATGTTTCCATCTTTGTTATACAGGCATGCCCCGGTATCCTCTGGGGTTCTGTTCCAGACCACCCCATGGGTACCTGAAACAGTGGATACTGGGGACAATTTTTTAAAGAAAGGGGGAACATCATTGGGTTTGCCTCTGTTGTCCGGGGTCCCTATGGATGACCTCGAGAGGTCCCCTGGCTGAGAGTCCCCTGCTCGGCGTGCAACTTGGAGAGAAAGACCCCATGGAAAATTCCTAGCTGAAAGACGGCTAAAACAACATCACAACCTTAAGATGACAAAAACCAGTGCTGGATTTGATGTTACTGAAGCTTCAAAAATATGGACTTTAATATTAAAGGACACAAGGAGCAAAAAGCACAGCCCCGAAGCACTGGCTTGTGCAAAGATCTTACATTTGGCATTGCATTTTATAGGTTTTTAACAATGTAATCTGTTGTTATCAATCCTTCCTCCCAAGGAGGAAGGGGATTACAAAGGCACAATTTCATGTTACAAGAAGTCTACAGAAATGCAAAAAGAGCAAACACTTAATTTCATCAAGCAATACAGATACAATGGGGTGCAGCAGGGTGTGTGTCGCTTCAGATTTGGGGGGCGGGGGGGGGCTTCTTAGCAGAGTCTGAAAAGAATTGTCCAGGTGAGCCTGGCTCCTGGGCAGATAAGAACTTGATTTAATTTCAGGCAGGACTTGTTATTGTATACACCTTTTGTCATAGACCAGATTTGCATTTCAAGACTCTGAGGGGAAAGGAGATTTACAGATGTCTCTGGCACCAATTCTTAATAGCTGTAACTCTCAGGATGAGACCCAAAATGGAGTCAGGTCTGTACATGTGTTTGGGAAAGGGAGGGTGTCCACAACCTTCCCCCCCCTTGATGGGGTCCCATGACAACCTGGTCTGACCTTCCCCTTTCCAAGTCCTGCATTATGTGCATCTGACCATTGACCATCTGACCATTGAGCATAGCAATGCAAGTGTTTCCTGGAGGGCCAAAATAACCACAATGGGGTATAGAGCCACATTTAAGAGGCTGCCAACAGTTGGACTCCAGCCAAGAAGTGTTTCCCACCAAGAATTACTGCTGGCCGCTTACTAGACACTTGAATACCCTCTACAACACCGCAACAAGGTAAAAAAAGATTTGTTTCATGTCCCCCTATTTTTTTAGTAGGCTTCCCAGTATCTCTGGTACCCGTGGATGACTGAAGCCATGGATACCAAATCAGTGGATACCAAGGCACGCCTGTAGTTACAGGAGCTTAACTAATGCTACAAGACCCTCTTTAATTCCATCCACAGAATTATCAATACACAGTTCAATTTCTCCTATGTAATGCCTGCTACTTTGTATGTAATTGACGGCACAAACCCAAACTGTGCTGGAACAGCAAGGTGAGGGGGCCTGCGCTGTATCCAGCACAGCTTTGGAACGTGGGGGAGCCTCCCCGATGGGTTTCGTGGAGCTGAGGAAGCTGCGCAGCCTGAATTGGGGCTGCGCGGCCTGGAGGCAGAGGCTTGGGTGCGGCCTTCCAGCCACATCCCACCCCCAGCCCCTCCCCAGGCCAGCATAGCTCCCGGCATGCCCACCCCCACCCAGTTCGACTGGCGCAAGAGCGACGCAGCAGGGCCTTGGGCTGGTGTCCTTGGGCCAGTGCTGCTGCCAATGTCGGCCCAACGGCACCAGCGCCGATGCAAGGGTGCCGGTCAGCACCCCAGCGTCAGCGCTAGTTACATTGGGCCGACACAAGCAGCTAGCGTGGGCCCAAGGGCGCCTTTATGGATTGCGCCCTGAGTTAAGCTTTTAGCGTAACTTTTATATTTCATTGTATTTCAGCTTTTCCATAGTTTTGAAAATGGCAGAGAGGAAGGGGAAAATATTTAGGAAATGGTGTTTCTTCATTACCCATGATGAGACCCAAAGCAGACCTGGGCCATTCAAAACATTTAGCGATGGGGGGATTCTCCTGACCTCCTTCTACAGTTATGTTATAATCTATACAGCAGAGTTTTAAAACTACCCTATTCTAATGTGTAAAGTAGGCAATCAATCCTAATGGGCCTCTTTGGGTGTTTCCTTGTATTAATTACAGTTACTACTGGTAGCTTTTCTGTAGCATTCTCACAAATCAGAGGCTGTCCTACAGTTATGGGGGGGGGGGATGCACAGCAATCACCCATCTCGTATTATGTTCTCTGCCACAAGAGAGCAGTGTTGATGAGGCAGTCTGTTCTGCACATTCTTAGCAGATTTTAGCTTTTGCCTAAACAAGCTTCAAAAATTTAGATTCAGTAGGATGTGCTCTGGGAAGGTCAGTGGACTTGGAAATCACATTTTAATGATGCATATGACCCTGTACAGGAAACTCGTTTTCTTGAAATTATAACAGAAAGGTTTTTGGATCTTCTCTGTCTTTCTATCCACTTCTCAATATGTTTACCTAGGAAAAAAAATCCCATTTATTTCAGTGATGCTTATTTTTAAATAAGCATGTGTAAGAGCTTTGCTTTTGAGTAACTAATAGCTTAAGGAACTGTCCCACCTCTGCGATAACTCAACCCCTCATGCCAAGGTTGGGGGAAAATGTGATTCACATTCTGCATCACCTGTGGGTAGGGTCAATCGGGCAAGTATCACCTGAACCAGCCCAAAGCCTTCTTTGTTTAACAATTCTTACTTACAATCAGATAAGTAGCTATTTACAAGCCTGCATTAAGCATTTAAGGATTCATTAAGAGGTTGGACATATTGAAAGGGTTCCAAAGTGATTTTTTTTTTTAAGTACAAGCTGTGGACACTTACAAGAAAATATACATATCTGCTGGATTGCCTAATTGCTGAGATACATAAATACTGTGAGAAAGTTTGTCAAATTATGAGGCAACAAAAATCAAATGCATTGCAAGGATGTGACTGCTAAATTGCAAAATATGCTGGATCACTTCTATTATCATTGATCTTGTATTGATCTTCTGTAATGTAATTCTAGAGTACAATTCTAGTCTTACAAGCTCTGGAATGTCAGAAGTAACAATCAATAACAAATCAACCTGCTAGTACTTTTTTTTCTTTGTCCAAAAGAATGTTGGATATGGACCTTGGGAAAGAAAGAATTCCACAGTGGGAAATGCACATAAATTTGCATAGAAATGCAGGAAAATCTGTTCTGGAATGAATGGGCAAATGCATAGGTTGTTAAAAGCTATTCTAGTTGCCCTGTGAACATAAAAGGTAAAGGTTTCCCCACGACCGAATGGTCTAGTCGTGACTGACTGTAGGGGGCGGTGCTCATCTCAGTTTCAAAGCCTGTAGAGCTGGCGTTTTGTCCGAGGACAAGCTTCCATGGTCCTGTGGCCGGCATGACTATATGCCGTAGTGCACGGAATGCCATTCCCTTCCCACCGAAGTGGTCCCTATTTAGCTACTTGCATTTAGGTGCTTTGGAACTGCTAGGTTGGCAGGAGCTGGGACAAGCAACGGGAGCTCACTCCGTCGCACAGTCTTGAACTCCCAACCTTCCGTTCAGAAAGCCCAGCAGCAGCGGTTTAACCCGCTGTGCCACCACGTCCCTTATATTATGTATGATCTATGAACATACACAGAGATTAACAGCCCAATCCTTTTGAAATTCCCCTGTGCCAATGCAGCAGGGCCAGGATGGCTTGCGCTGTATCCCATGGGGCAATGTTGCAGTCTGGAGGTCTCCTCAAAGTAAAGGGACATAAGAACATAAGAAAAGCCCTGCTGGATCAGGCCAGAGGCCCATCTAGTCCAGCTTCCTGTATCTCATAGCGGCCCCACCAGGTGCCCCAGGGAGGCATGAGACAACAAGATGCTTGGATCCTGTTGCCACTCCCTTGTACCCGGTACTCTGAAGTAGCCCACCACCAATGTAAGGAGGTTGCACAATCCATCATTGCCTATAGCCCACGACGGACCTTTCCTCCAGAAATCCGTCCAATCCCCTCTTGAAGGCATCAAGACCAGATGCCATCACCACCTCCTGTGGCAAAGAGTTCCACAGATTAACTACCCACTGGGTTAAAAAGTACTTCCTTTTATCTGTTTTAACTCTCCCAACCCTCAGTTTTAGCGGATGCCCCCTGGTTCTGGTGTTTTGAGAGAGGGAAAAGAACATCCCTCTATCGACTCTATCCCTTCCGTGCATAATTTTGTATGTCTCAAAATTTGTCCCCTTGCTGGGAAAGCCCCAGCTGTAGCAACAGGTCTACTCGGACCTGCAACTACTAAATCACTGGCGCCAGTTCAAGTAGATCTGGCTGAAAAAGGATAAACTGAACTGGGTTTCAGGTGAACTGAAATTCCCAATATCAATTGGATATTTTGTTTCTCAAAATGTCATGGTAGGATAGAAGTACTTTAACAAATAACTCATCTATTCAATCAATCAATCAATCAACAGGTACTTATATACCGCTTTTCAACACGAAGTTCACAAAGCGGTTTACAGGCAAATAGTAATAATAAAGTAATTATTATTTTTAATTACTATAATAATTATTATAATTACTTAGTAGTAATTATTATAATTACTTAATAGTAATTAAGTAAAAAAATAGTAATAATAAACCATTCATTATTGGTTTATTAACTTTTACAGGGGAAACCCCCAGATGTAGTCATCGGATCATTTCTCTGGACAAAGCCAGGCTTGCACTTTCACTTTAGCTGTCAGGATTGTGTCACGTGAAAAACAGCATCTGCAGACTTGCTGGCATGGCAGGTCCCTCTGAGTATTACTGCCCTTATGTTATCACTATAGCTGGGTAGGGGAGCTGGAAAGGAGAGAAGCTCAAGGAAAACCAACATCTGTGGGCTTTGCGTATGTACGCACACATATGAATTCTTGTCCTATATTTTTCTGGCAGGTTCTGAAGAGAGCTAACTGAAGCATGCTCTGTCAACGGCAGGCAGTGTGCAGCATTGGAATCAGGCCTATGCTTGGTTAACCCCATATAGAGCTTAGGCTGCAATCCTATACACACTTCCCTGGGAGTTAGCCCCATTGCACACCTCTGAGTAGACGTGCCTAGAATTGCAATGTAAATCCCACAACTGATCTTCTGGAGGAATTAAGCAGGTGTGCCACCAGTAGGGAGATATTACGGAAAGGCTGGTCAGGCGCTGGAAGGCACAGAGTCAGGTCTGTACTCCTTTCCTGCTCAGTGACCTAGAGGCAAAAGCTCTCCACATATGGCCATCTGCAAGGTCGTAGCATATGGTTTTTCAGGTTGTGCTCTGCACAATGGCACATATTTAAAGGAGCACCATTCACACTGGAAGGCGGAATGCTGGCAGAACATCGCTTCCGGCAGGGAGTACAAAGGCACCAAATGGGCAAGGGGTGGCCCTGGCCATCTGCATGTGGACCTTGTGTGCACCACAGTGGCATTGTCGTTTGCTTGGAGCTTGGCTTGTGGCACACTAATCCAGACTTTTTGCCACTGCTGCCCTAAACCATTAGGCATCATTAATTTCTATCAGGATATCACACCTGCATAAAATGTTTGCTGCAGCCATTCACAATGACCTGTCACTTGGGACAAAGATTATTCAGAGCATTGTTAAGTGTCGATAAGAGCTTAGGAATAAATCAGTCTGAAGCCATTAATTACACTTGTACACTTGATATGGTCACCAAAATAGACTTGGCTATCTGACCAAAGTATTTTTTCTTATCTATAACATGGAAAATATGTACAAAGCCTTCAATATCCTTCCAGTGCTGGGCAGTGTAATGTGACACATCCTAAATATAGAGTCATTCATACTGCTCGATGTACCACATCCATTTTTGTTGGGGGAAAAATCCATGCTGCAACATTAATTTATGACCTTATTAAATATCTAATGTATGTAACTGTTTAATGTTCAGCAGAAACATTGCATGAATGATCCAGTAAGTGACAAATTTGCTTTCCTTGTCACTAATTAGATTTCTAGTTATTAGTCCGGAATATCATATTTTATACAAGATGCACTTCCCACCAGAATGGCGGCTGAGGCCATTCTGGGTATCTAGCCAGGTATGTGACATTATCATTGTGGTGCGAAAGAACACCGTATTTCTCATGGCTGTTGTCTTTTCAGAATCTACACACGCACGCGCACGCGCGCGCACACACACACACACACACACACACACACACACACACACACACACAC
>JAJKFI010009444.1:12831-30875 GCA_029204185.1 Lerista edwardsae
CACACACACACACACACACACACACACACACACACACACACACACACACACACACACACGGCTCTCTCCGGTACTATATTCATCTGGCTCTCTGTGGTGAGCGCTCCGTCAGCGCCATAAAGCATGTTGCACCAGTGCAGAAGTTAGTGGTGCAGGAAGGCATGTGCCATCCCCAGATTGAGATGGAGTGAGTGCCAGACAGGTAAGAACTGCTCCAAGCAGCAGAGGGGTGGGGGAAGGGGGAAGAGAGTGTTACCAGGGCAGGGGAAGGGTAGAATTGGTGGCAACCATGCATATTCTATATGATCCCCTTCCTGAGCCAGCTATGCCAATACAAGGCAACGTAGACTTGCGCCGGCTATTTAGCAGGTGCAGGTCCAAGTTGCCCCATTGCAGCAGCTGGGACTTACCCTGACGAGACCTCCAGTGTTGCCACGTCCCCCATAGGATGCAGTGCAGCCTGTGTTGGTGCTGCTGCATTGGCCTGGGGGAGGTTGGATAGGATTGGGCTGCCCAAGTGTGCTCTACAAGAAGGTTATAATCGATTTGTGCTCTGCATCTTCCTTGTAAGCTAGACCCAATGTACAGTGAGCTCCTTTCCTTCGTTGTGCTCTGATGCCTACAATGTTGGGAAAGCGTTCTGTGCGCAAATGCACTGCAGCAGTCAATGCACCAGGCTACAGCCGCATGAGAGATAAATATCGACATTTACCAGACTGCACACTGCTCAGCCGGTGGGGGTTGGGGATTGGTGCTATGCGAGGAGAATACTCTGATCAGCTGTTAGGCAGGATAGGACCAGAGAGAAGGGCCCAGGCCCAGCCTGCCAATGGGACGGGGTGAAGCAGGACTTCAAGCAACAGATTTACAGAGCCATATACCTTCACCTGCTTAGTTGCCCACTTGGCTGCACCTTCTGTAGTCACTTTCCTGCCTTATCTAAGAGGGCTGTATTGCTGCCAGCTCCCCTCTCTTCTTCCTGCAACAAGGAAGTGAGCCGGAGAGTGGTGGTGACCTGCTAGACTGGAGCATCTCCCGCAAGACACTCTACTCTCATAGTCTTTTTTGCTCCCTAAGATCTGTCAGGGGGAGCAATGATAAGAAGAAGAGGAGGAGGAGGAGCACAGACTGCTTCTGGGGGAGAAAAGATATGGGGTGCATAGTCCAAACCATGGCGTGGTAGTGACACCAACTCAGTACTTCAGGCATAGGGTGGGGATTGGGCTGGCCCGGTACGGGGCCCTCGCAGTGCCAACTCCATAAGCAGAAGTGATCACCTAAGGGTGTTTTAAAAATTTAAATGTGAATCTTTGCTGCTGCTTTAAAAGGACTATCGTGACATTTGCACTTTTCAGTCAACAGTTGAACAGCCTCATCCTATTGGCCTTTTACCCCAGCGGCACATGTATTCCGTCATTGTAATGTGATGTGGATGCAGCCTGGCTGCTGCCATAAGTGGTGAGCTGCCGGGTCCATAAGCCTGGCTGGATCAGACCAAGGACACATCTAGGTCCAGCTTCCTGTCTCTCACAGTGACCCACCAGATGCCTCAGGAAGCACACAAGCTGGTGGCAGCATAATCTACCAATTTTGACCTTGGCATAGGGGCAGATCAGGGTAAAAGAGAGAGGCCCAGGTATCAGGCCTCCCACCATACCTTATTAGAGCATGAGCCTTATGATCATAAGATCAGGCCAAGGGCCCATCTAGTCCAGCTCCCTGTATCTCATGGTGGCTCACCAAATGCCTCAGGAAGCACACAATCTGATATTGGATCCATCTGCCAACTCCCCTGAATCTGGCCTTTTATGGTAGCCTAATACCCTTGCACCACCCCCAGGGAAGACACCAGACTGTGGTTGGGATTTAACTTTATTAAACACAAGTGACCAATTTTTAAGTCATGAAACCTACCGAACACACCACCCCTCCCTCACCAGTCTGGGGTAGGCAAAAAACCAGCCATCCATGGCCAATTTGACAGAAAAACATTCCTACCCAGTCCTCATGATGAGCAACCAGCTAATCTCAGACTGGACATACCCATCATAGCTTGCAACCTGTGATGGAGTTTCCCTCCATAAATCTGTCCAATCCCCCTGTTATGTATGTAGTGATTTCATCTGTGGGAGAAGCAATTAGTTACCCAGGATTGGTGGACCAATCACTGGAGATCTAGGCTTGGGCGTGGTTGAGTGGTCAAGTATTTTAGAGTGTGTGTGTGGGTTGTTTTTAACCTTGTATGTTGTGTTGGAATTAAACCGTACTAAAAGGACTTATGCTTCGTCTGGTTATGCTGGACCCACAAACATAATAGTGGCGACGAGGATGGGATTTTAAGCCTGAGCCTGGATACTGACAAAAAGAAAAGTTATGGCTGTTCAAGGACAAATGGAGGCATTTGACCCGGCATTCCCGGAGTTGTGGGAGACGTACGCCGAACGTATGGAGTTTTTTTTGGAAGCTAAGGGAATTTCAGATGCTGTATTGAAAAGAGCAACCTTGCTTAGCATTTGTGGAGCTGCAATGTCTGAAATTGCTCAAAGTTTGGTGGCCCCAAATGAATTGAGAACTAATAAGGATATTATGGGCCTTCTAAAGAGTCATTTTGCACCACAACCTTCTCGGATTGCACGACGGTATGCCTTTTATAAAAGGGACCAGGCTGTTGGAGAATCCATTTCAGGTTTTGTGGCTGCCCTTCGCCAGTTGGCAAGGAGGTGCGAGTTTAACAACCTGGAGGAAATGTTCTTAGATCGTGTGATTTGTGGTTTGGAAAATCAGAAATTACAACAGAAAATGTTTGCTAAGGAGACATTGACTTTCCAAGAAGCAATTAAAGAATGCTTATCATTTGAAAGGGCAGAGGGTGCCATAAAGCAGTCACCTTCCTCCTTAAAACCAGAGGTAAATCATTGTAAAAGGACGGATAGGAATGGTGAAGATCGGGGAGAAGTGTTACAAATCCAGAGAAGAGGACGGGGAATGAGTAATCCACAGATAGCACCAGCCCTTCAATCAAGGGACCGGCAAGAGACTGAGAGCCAGGGTCAGCGTTCGTGTGCAAGTTGTGGGGGAGCACATGAACGCCAGAATTGTCATTATAGGAATTTTAAATGCAAAAAGTGTTTGAAATTAGGGCATCTAGCACGAGTTTGTGGAAGCAAGTTTGTAAGGGGGTCCATTCGGGAAATTGGTAGTAATGAAAGTCATCAAGGATCTATCCTTCAGGAAGAGCTTTACACTACTTCAGTATACCCTGTACAGAGTTTGAGGTTAACAACTAAGGAGAAGATATATGTGAAGGTAGAGATTCAAGGGTCTCCTTGTAAAATGGAGGTAGATTCAGGTTCAGCATTATCAATTATTTCTATGGATACTTATAAGCGCCTTTGTCCAAATGAGAGTCCCAAACTAGAATCAGCAGGGCTATTGCTAACAGATTATCAAGGAAATCGGGTCCCTCTTCGGGGTGTGGGTAAGTTCAGAGTCCAGTATAAAGATTTTGATGGACTTCTAGAATTGGTTGTTGTAGAGGGACGTCGTACCAGTCTTTTGGGACTAGCATGGTTTGGGCCATTAGGAATTCAAATAACGGGTGTTCAGAACATGGACCAACAAGATTCTGAGGCAGTTTGTAAAGAATTTGCACAGGTCTTTGAAAAAACTTTGGGGTGTTATAAAGGTCCAGCAGTATCTTTACAGTTAAATCCAGCTATTATGCCCATACGCCTGAAGGCTCGACGAGTTCCATTTGCATTAAAATCTAAGATTGAAGAAGAGCTAGATCGTCTAGTTAAGCAGGGGTTTTTAGAACCAGTATCGCATGCACGTTGGGAAACACCTATTGTTACCCCACTTAAGCCCAATGGGGATGTAAGAATTTGTGCCGATTATAAGTGTACAATCAATAAGGCATTGCAGCAACATACATATCCAGTTCCAGTGGTTAGCCAGCTATTGACCTCTCTTGCAGGTTCTAAGGTTTTTGGAAAGTTAGATTTAGCTCAAGCATATCAGCAGTTACCTGTTACTGAGGAGACGGCAGAAGCCCAGACTATTGTGACGCATAAGGGCGCATTTAAGGTGAAGCGCCTGCAATTTGGGGTTTCTGTAGCACCAGGGATTTTTCAAAATCTGATGGATACACTCCTTAAGGGAATCCCAGGGGTTATTCCTTTTTTTGACGATGTTTTGATTGCGGGGGCATCAGAAAGTGAATTTAATAGTCGTCTTCGGGAAGTCCTCCAGCGTTTCCATTCAGTAGGCTTAAAGGTAAAGAGAGAGAAGTGTATTTTGGGGGCTTCAAAGGTAGAGTTTTTGGGGTATCTTATAGATGCAGATGGGGTACATCCAGCCCCGGGAAAGGTACAGGCTATTGTAAATGCTCCCCCTCCTAGATCAAAGCAGGAATTGCAAGCGTTTTTAGGATTGCTAAATTTTTACCATTCTTTTTTGCCACATAAGGCAGCAGTGGCAGAACCATTGCACCGGCTTTTGGATAATGGGGCTCCGTGGAAGTGGGGCCAATTACAAGAGGTTGCCTTTCAAGAAGTAAAAAAATTGCTTACTTCTAATTCTTTATTGGCTCATTTTGATGAGTCATTACCAGTCGTTCTGACATGTGATGCTTCCCCTTATGGTATAGGGGCGGTTTTAAGTCATAGACTGCAGGATGGCCGAGAAGTACCAGTAGCTTATTACTCACGGACTTTATCATCAACAGAGCGAAATTACGCTCAAATAGACAAAGAAGCCCTGGCCATAGTAGCGGGAGTTAAAAAGTTTCATGATTACTTATATGGGCGTTGTTTTTCAATTATAACAGATCACAAACCTTTGCTGGGTCTTTTTGCTCCAGATAGGCAAACACCTCAAATTTTGTCTCCTCGTATGTTGCGCTGGTCTATTTTTTTGTCAGCATATCAGTATTCCTTAGAGTATCGATCAGGCAAGGCGATCGGGCATGCAGACGCTCTTAGCCGTTTACCATTGCCGGGTTTAGGGCCAGATCCGGCTCCAGCATATGGTATTATGCTTCTAGAATCTCTCCCAGAACCACCATTGCATGCTTCCATGGTAGCTTCTTATTCAGCCAAAGACCGAGTTCTTTCCCGTGTTTTGAATTGGGTTTGGCGAGGGTGGCCAGGAGGCCAAGTAGAGGCTGAGTTTAAAGCATACAAAACTCGCCAAAATGAGCTTTCAGCACATAAGGGCTGCCTTCTTTGGGGGAGTCGAGTGGTGATCCCTCCGAAATTAAGAAATCAAGTTTTAGAAGCTTTACATGAAAATCATCCAGGGATTGTGCGAATGAAGGCATTGGCAAGGAGTTATGTTTGGTGGCCAGGAATAGATGCTGCCATAGAGGAGTGGGTACATCATTGTAGACTATGTCAGGAGTCCCGGCCAGAAGTGCCAAGAGCTCCTGTTCAACAATGGGAGACTGCTCGCACTCCATGGTCGAGGGTACATATAGATTTTGCAGGGCCCTTTCAAGGTCAGAATTTCTTTTTATTGGTAGACTCATATACAAAATGGTTGGAAGTAGTACCAGTTACTGTGATGACTTCAAGAACAGTTGTTAGGGCCCTTCGTAGGATTTTTGCTACTCATGGTCTACCTGATGTTATTGTATCCGATAATGCTGCACAGTTTACATCTGTAGAATTTAAAGATTTCATAGGCAGGTATTTGATTCGGCATGTAACATCAGCCCCGTTTCATCCATCTACAAACGGGCAGGTAGAACGAATGGTGAGAACTACTAAAGATTCTTTGAAGCGAATTGTTCAGGGGGATTGGGATCATCGGTTGGCAGCATTTTTGTTCAGCCACCGAGTGACCCCTTGTACGACTACGGGCCGTAGCCCTGCAGAGATGTTAATGGGGCGGCGATTAACAACCCGTTTGGACAGATTACATCCGGATCATACGACGGACAAATTGCCAATGGCAGAGACACAAGAAGCAGTTCATAGTTTCAGTCAGGACGACTTAGTTTATATACGAAACTATGCCAATGGCCCAATGTGGATTCCAGCAACTGTTTGTCGGGCTACAGGTCCAGTTTCTTACGAAGTGGCTGGCTCTGATGGGAGGATTTTTTGACGTCATTTGGATCAAATGCGCCGCCGTGTATCGGATTCAGGGCCAGTATCGTTTCCCCCTGTACCCCGAGACCAACAACAGGAGGTGCTTGGTGCAGGAGCCGGTCAAGACAACATCACAGGAAGAGGAATCTTTTTCGGCTCCACCGGGATCCACTGATGTGGGAGTGTCTCGGGAGAGTCCTACAGTAGGGGTATCGGCCCCAGAGAACCCATTAGAGCAAACTAGAACAGTAGAGACTCCTGTTCCAGTGCCACGTCGTTCTGTACGAGAACGGATACGGCCGCGTTACTTGGAAGATTATGTGTGTGGACCCTGAACAATTCTTGGGGGAAAGGGGTGTTATGTATGTAGTGATTTCATCTGTGGGAGAAGCAATTAGTTACCCAGGATTGGTGGACCAATCACTGGAGATCTAGGCTTGGGCGTGGTTGAGTGGTCAAGTATTTTAGAGTGTGTGTGTGGGTTGTTTTTAACCTTGTATGTTGTGTTGGAATTAAACCGTACTAAAAGGACTTATGCTTCGTCTGGTTATGTTGGACCCACAAACATAATACCCCCTTTAAAGGCCAGACGCCATAACCACATTTCAGTTACACACTGGTTAAAGAAATATTTTCTTTCTTTCGTTCCAACTCTCCTGGCACTCAACGTTAGTGGGTGTTCCCTGGTTCTGGTATTGTGTGAGAGAGGAAAACAAGATTCTATCTACCCCTGCATAATTTTGTATGTCCCAATCCATCCATGGGAAGTCAGACACCAGATGCCCACTGGAACAGGTAAGTCAGCACAGGGATCAGGAGGGAGGCATGGAGTGGGTCGGACAGGGCAGGGGATGGGGTGAGGTCAGTTTGGGCCCAGGAAGGAAGTGGGCTCAGCTGCTGCGGTGCCTGACAAATCCTAACCCTCTTCCCAGGTGTGATCTGCATTTACAGGCCCCCACGGTCCTGTGCCATCTACAGAGATGGTTTGAGTTTACCCATGGCGGCTGCTGGGGCTTACCCTGGAGCAAGGGAATAAATGTTTCCTTACCCTGATGTGGACTCAACCTATCAAAACTCCCCTGCAGAATACAACAGAAGATGCATTAGTGCCACTGCATCACCGTGTGGGGAGTAAGGATTGGGCTGATAATGATGGAATGATGCAAAGTGCGTCAGAAAAAAAGACTTTTTGTGTGCATTGCAGAACCTCACATTTTCACCAACTCTTGCACAGGAATGAAACCTAGCACATCATGCACAAGGGCACTGTGCACCATCATACGTCATGCTGTTTCTTCCAGCATGAATTGTCCAGGCTGCATTGTCTGTGTGTATGCACAGTCATTACCATGGAATAGCATCTCAATTTCACCTTTACTAATGAACTGAAAGAACAGCAGTTCACTTTGTTAAAACCTTTGTTGTTTGTCGCTTTGTTAAAACCACTTTTATGTATGTGTATGAGAAAATGCTTAAAGTGTGTTGAGACCACATTAAATGAACAGGAACACGTATTAGCAAGCCATTCAAAACCAACATCGGTGTGGCATCCCAATTTCTCCATCTTCTTCCCAGAATTCTAACACTTGAAACCCTTCTCACAGACCTCCTTTGATTTCTGAGGCTTCTATACAGAAGCCGATATGTTTTCATATTTTTTAAGGCAACCACATGGTCACATGGTTTTTTGGAATTAAATTAAAGCTAAATTTCTCAGTAATCAACACAATTTTTTCACCGTTTCAGACTCTACAAAATGCTTCTGTCCAAGTTTTTAATTTAATACCAATCAGCATTTTATAAATTACTGGAACATTTTTTTAAGCAAACCTACATTATTCATGAAAACTTCAAATGTTCCATGTCTCATCAAATCTAATCTTCTAGCTTGCAAGATTTTTGTATGAGGCAATTAAGGTTGGTGGCATAAACTGCAAAGAATGATTACAATTACATTATTTGTTTGGCTGCCTATTAACTAATAATTCAAGTGCTTCGTTTCTTCTAAGGTGTTGTCAGAAAAGAAAATCATGTTCTGGCTACATCATGTGCCAACCTATGAAACAAGGTTGGGTTTAAATTAATATTCTGCGGGTGACTCTCCTAATTGGGCCTTTGCCTGGTAGTGTCTGTGTAATGCATAAAACTACAGAGTACACGGCACATGACCTTGGAGATTAACAAATTCACAGTGATCTTTGAGAGAATATTGTAACAGAGCGTAGCTCTAAGCTTTTTGTTAACAGCAAATATAACCAAGGAACTAGTATGGAATTGGGGGGGGGGTGAATGCGGGTGGGTAGGAATGGGATGCTTTACCAGATCCTATAAGCCAACGGGGACCCAGCCTGGATTAAAAGTGCATTACTGTGATGAGAAAAACTGAGGCCAAATTGACAAGCATACTTGAGAATGCAGACATCATGCAGACATTATTTCCTTATCTCTATATGAAATGCCCAGATCTTGTAAGACTTTCTAGAGTGAAATAAGCAACATTCTTGAGAGTGAGCTGCCAGTTCACACCCTTCTCTAGGTGAGAGAGATAATGTGCACTTGTATAGGAAACTGTAGGGCTTTCTTGTTTGACCCTCAGATATGTTCCTCCCTATGTTCAAGAGTAAAGGTAAAGGTAAAGGTTTCCCCACGACCAAATGGTCTAGTCGTGACCGACTGTAGGGGGCGGTGCTCATCTCTGTTTCAAAGCCTGTTGAGCTTCCGTGGTCATGTGGCCGGCATGACTCTACGCCGTAGCGCACAGAACGCCATTCCCTTCCCACTGGTGCTTTCAAACTGCTAGGTTGGCAGGAGCTGGGATAAGCAACAGGAGCTCACTCCATCGCGCAGTCTTGAACTCCCAATCTTTCGGTTGGAAAGCCCAGCAACAGCAGATTAACCTGCTGCGCCACCACGTCCCTGCCGATGTTCAAGAGTACATTTTCCCTAATTGGGACACTGGATGGAATGAATAACACAATAAGCTTTAGCGATATAATGTCTCATATAACAGATCACCATTCTTCCATTAAGGTTCCAATCTGTCTCATGGCATGTACAATTTTTCCTAAAACGGGAGGTGCTTCCTTACTTGGCCCACAATTAGCACCATGTTCGTATGCCACGGCCGTGCAGATGAAAGGCACATGCAGCAGAATTTCACTAGGGGATTGTGTTAACAGGGCAGTCAGTCCCAATATACATTTGGCCTTCTGCAAATTTGTCCTCATTGACACAACATGATCCTGCTATCAACTCTTTAATCAGCTGCTGGTATGTCTGTATCAGACATTTTAAGATTATGAATTAGGTTAGGAAGGGATGAGAAAACAAATTGGGATCAAAGATTAATTGCTTCTTGTGCCCCTTCATTCTTTTGGAATGAAGAAGAAAAGCTATGATTGTGAATTTAGAACTGTGTCTTTGCTCTACTCTGCTCTAACATTTCTTAATAGCTTCGTATATATCTATTCATGGTCTGACTGGTGATGAAACTGAGTAGAAAGCCCATTTTATGCAAACACGACAGCTACTACTCTGGCAAAAATTATACTGATTTTAGTAATGACTGCTTCAAGTGCTATACTGAAAATTTTTTGAAAAACACCTGTATGTCTTAGGTGTTCTCCACCAGAGCTGCATTTGCTTGTTCCCTTACCTTGGAGCTGCATCACCACAGGAAAGTTGGATAGAACTGGGCCCTCACTGTGTTTTCATTGCCACTCCAATTCCCACACCACATTTGAAAGTAAGATCTTCCTCAGTTAAAAGCCTCTTTACTTTTGAATACACTCACTGTGCAATCTACATACAACCTTGCCTCTTAATGCATCATTAAGGCCCTCCTTGAAGCCCCAGTATTCTGAAAGCCTTTTTAATTCTGCCTGAAATGAAGAAACAGATTTGCCTTCATGCAAGTGGCTCTTGTGAATTCTGAACCTTTCTGCTATATCAGGGACTTTGTTGATAGATGTTGCTAAACAATTTGCAAAATTTCAAGACTTGCTTGCAGTATTCTCTGCAAGCAGTTTATTCTCTGGAGGAATAAAATTGTGTACAAGGCTATGGGGGTGGATTCTCGCTCATAATACTCAACAATGCTTTTGTTTTTCTGGATGATTCACATCAACTTCAAGACACTGTTCTAGCCTTTCTGCATAAGCTGGCTGGGCTTCCTTCCATAGCACTGTCAATTTGACAGTGTCAAAGGCATTTGTCCAATATAACCTGCCATCTCACACAGCTTCGAGATACTTAGTTCTGTACCACCCAAGGTTCTTGAATCCCACTGTCGTCACCAATCTTAAGATGCTTGCTAAAATACTTGCAAGCAACTCAAAGGAGACACCCCTGCAAGACAGGGTTAATCACTTGGCATTCTGGTAATAACACAATAAGAACTAGTAGATAAAGTAGAACAGCAGATTCAGCATAAATTACTAAGGAAAAGCTAACTCTTGGGAAAGAGAACAAAAATAAGAAGTCTGTTCCAAATTAAACTAAGATTTCAATCCTAACCACACTGATCTAGGAGAAAGTATTTCTGGGAGGCTTACTTTTGAATAGACCTGCTTCAGATTATACTGTAAATCAGTGGTTCCCAAACTCATATGAAGGAGTTGGGAACCTTCTAAGTAGTGGTGGGGACAGGACAAAGGCAGCAACACTGTACCAGGAGCTGTTTTGCTTCTGGCTGACAAGGGGGGCTGGGAAGGCGCGGGGGGGGGAGTAAGAACAAAGACTCAGACATTTGAGGCTTGAGAGATTATTTTGCCCTCATCACACCTGGTTCTGTCCTTTGCTGGGTGAGTGATAGGTAGAGTGTAAGTTGACTAGGAGATAGCTGCTTTCTTATTTTGCATTAAGCATCATGTAGTTATGCCATGCTTTGGGCCTGCTTTGAAAGGCCTTCTTAAGCCTTTATGCTGTTTTAAAAAAACATTATATTTCACTCCATGGTGTGCCTCGTGTGCTGGCTGCGGGGGTTAGCTGAATCCAGTCTTGACGCTGGGCTACACTACTGGTTGGGCTCAGGAAATGCCTCCTGGGCCATTGGAGGTTGCTGGTGGCCAGGAGGGGACATCATCCCACGACCCCTGGGGGCAGTCTGGAAGCTCCAGGCTCCCAGGTATCATGACACCCTCACAGCACTGGCCTCCAGGGGGATGAGGGGAGCCGTGGGGATGCCCCCCGCAGAGCTCCCCAACCCTCGCAATGTGTTAAAAATGCAGTCGTGACCCACTTCCGACCAGGGATCGCGTTGCTGCCTTCCTCACTCTTTAACGGAATACAGTCACTAGCGTACAAGAGGAAGTCATTGACTTTATTCAGGAAGTAATAAAGGCTGCACGTTTTCCTGAGGAATAAAGAACCGTGTAACTATGGTTTAAACCAGAGGCATAGTAGCGAGTTCATTTCATATGACTTGAGGCATTTTTTTATTTTAAAGACGTGTCACAACAGATGTTCAGCTGTCTGCCTGTTTTGCTGTTATGCATTACCTGAGCTATGCACGAGGAGAGGGAAAGGTGTGCTGCCAGCTATTACCAGTGACCTGGACACAGCCACTGAGGGCCCTGTGGCATTTTAAAGGTTGGCACAGCACCAGGCAATTATAGGTGCCTTATAGATAATCAGTAATAATTCTGTAAACTAAGTGTTGAAATTAACTGAAAGCACTGTAGGCTGTATCAGCTCTGAACAAGACAGCAACATTATTGCGATCACAGCCTTGGCCTGTAGCATAGCTCTCCTTGTAGGTAGTCTGAGGAGAATAGACTAAACAGAAAAATGTTTCTTCCACAGGGGTATCAAACTTGGACTGCAATCCTATACACACTCCTGGGAATAAGCCTCACTGAACACAATGGGACTTACTTCTGAGTATTTATGTATAGGATTGCGCTGTTGGAGAAACAAGCCTTTCTATTTGGTATCTCCGATAGATATAGGTTGATAATCCTTTATCTGGACTGCTTGGGACGGGAAGGTGTCCAGATTTTGGATTTTTCTGGATTTTGGAATAATTGCATAAATATGATGAGAAAGGCTTCCTCTTTCTCTTTTCACTGTTACCCATTTGGGTGTCTGCTGGCCTCTTGGACATTTTTCAATAATGTCTGTATAGGCATACACCACAGAACAGAGAATAGAACTTACAGGCTGTACGTGGGAATAAACACAAGACCTTCTTTCTACAGGAAGTTTTAAAAAGTCTTGGACAAAGATGTCTGGATTTCAGGATAGTCTGGATTGTGGATGTCTGGATAAGGGATAATCTACCTGTACACACTCAGTATGATGTATACAGACAAGATCCAAATAGCATTAATTGTACACATTAAAAAAACTATATAAGGGGCCATAATTTTGATTATGCTGTTGTTAAGTGTTCCCAGGGGTGACAGCTAGCATAGATGTTAGCAAATCACTGTGAATTCGTATTGTGTATGCTTGCAGGTAAACTGCCTTTAATTTCAATAAATTGGCTTCACTAAGTAAAAACAGCAGGTGGTATCCTTTGCTAACCTTGACACTGATTAGCATGGAAGCTGTGTTGCCACCTTTAAAAGGTAGGCTAATATCCAAAATCAATGTGCATAAATAGCATTTAAACAGGAGTTTCAAACTTTCTTGCTGAAATGTTCAGTGCAACGGTTATCCTAATTGTTGTACAATTAATCTTTTTTTTAGTACAGCTACCCCCCATTTTCCTATTGTGAAAGTGACACAAATGTATTGATTTATCGCATTTGTCTTCAATCCTTCATGAGGCTCCGGGCAGGGAACATGTTTGATGGGTATATGGGTTGCACATATCACTCAGAGAAAAGAAAAAGCTTCTTTGGACAAGTCAATTCCTTTTCCTCTGCTTATTCCGTCACCCTCCATCTTTGTTTTTTAAGAGCCAGGTATGACATGACATTTTGTACCCATAGGATCATTCTTGGAATAATTTCTGAAAAAAGTCAGCACCATAGACAGGATTATTGTAAATGATACTGTGTGCACAACTTCCGAACAATTCAGACCAGAGGATCTTCTACAAACAACATGCATTGTTTCCCCATTATTATGCCATTTAGCTGTAATGCATGTGTATATATTTTACATATGCATTCTGGAATATCTGAAGGAATCATGTGTTGAAACATTGAAACCGCTATTTACTGCAGTGCTGAAATTATAATTCTCACCATGTCTCTCCCTCTTAATTTGTCTTCTATATCATCCCTTCTTACCACAAATGGGAAAAAAAATTATCTTTGCTGAGATGATTTCCCAAGTAATCAATTCATGATCCTTGGGGATGATCTTTGTGACCTATTCCATTTCTATGCTCCCAAGATCTGAAGCTCAGAGCCTGCAATGGAATCCTCCTCCCATCTAAGCAGAGGCAGATCTACAGGGACGGCAAAGCTCTAAGTGTTGCAAGAAACCTTACCCTGTCATGTAAATCCCTCCTTTCCCTTGCTGCTGTAGCCAGTAAGCAATGCCAAGATGTTGCTTTTCCCTGTGAGGATTGGCTAAAACGGTTCAGGAGAGGAGTGATTTCCACTGCAAGGTAATATAAGGCTTCTTACAAAACTTAGAGCTTTGCCATCCCTGTAGAAATGCCACTGCTTTGCCCTCCCTTAGATCTGCCTCTGCATCTAAGTCTGCAAAGTTTGACATAAATCAGGGTGGGGCGGAGCTGCTCTCTTCTCGGTTCCCATTCTCTGAAAAATGTATACAACCACTGCTTCAGCTGTTTTATGTCCCCCCGGAAAGGATGTATTACCAATAGTTCCTGCCTTACTTCAGCCAGGCAAAGCCATTTATCGCAGTGATGCATGTTTGATTATTTGGAAATACCTCTTCATGTTTGGATGTGTAAATCAAAACTGCATTGTTCTGGGCACTGTACTAGCAATCAGTGTTCCCATTTTTAAAAACGACAGCGATGAACCTTTGAGGCCCAGGAACTTAGAAACAATCAATTCAGTTGGGGTAAAAATAATGCATGCAGGCACGGACAAGTTTCCTTTTTTCTCAGTGACAGAGAAACTGTTCAGATCCTTTGGTATTTACCTTTACCGTCTGTGCCAAGGGCCTGTAGAGGCTACCAGTACCTCTGTCTGCCCTTTTGTAACATGTCTCAAATTTCAGTATTAGCTACTCCTGCACAGAGGGCTCAGTTGTGCTAAAAAGGATATTTCTGAAAACATCGAATTCATCTAATTTCCCTTGAGAACTGAGTTTGAAATTGTGCTAGCTCATGTATTTCACACTTATTTGCGTGCTCAAGAAGTATTTTCTAAAGTAATATTAGTCTCAACACTCTTTGCTTCGAATCTCACTGGTGTCCCCAACAGATACACACTGTATGACCCTTTCAGTGACCCGAAAATGTCCCAGTTTTTTCCCACCAATTATCTCTGAAGTCAGTGATCTGTCCTAGTTTTCAGTAAGAACACCACACTGCAATGTTACACAGTGCTTTTTAGGCTTTCAGCGTATTATGCAAGAGCTGTCATAAGATAAGTAAATGCGAGGTAGCATTCATTTCCACTGCAAGGGCACACCATGAAAGGGAAAATGCTGTGGGGCAGCAGGTGCTGCTTAGTGGAATGAAATGGCCTGTTTGGCTCTGCACCACTGAAGCTGCAATCAACAGGCAGGGCTTGGGTTTCTTCAGAGGCACAGAACCTTCAGCAACGCTAAACCCATGCAGGGCCATTGGTTCAAACTGGCTTTTAGGGCAGCGGTTCCCAAACTGTGGGTTGGGACCCACCAGTGGGTTGCGAGCCAATTTCAGGTGGGTCGCAAAGCACCTAGAGCATATTGAAAATATGGGAAGATGGGGTGCTGGAAAGGGGGATTGCTGTGTGGTTGTTTTGCTTGTGTCAATGTTGTATAGGCCTCTTTCTTTCTGATGCACTTTGCTATTGGAAAACGGCTGAGAAATAACCCAACTTATTGCAGCAATCTCAGGAAAGCAGCTGGCTCTGGCGTCACAATAATGGCACTTCCGGCCATGACATCACTTCTGGTAGGTCCTGGACAGATTGTCATTCAAAAAAGTGGGTTCCGGTGCTAAAATGTGTAAGAACCACTGCCTTAGGTGGGTATTCATTAGGGCTGCCTCATTACAAGAAATGGATCGTGTTTTTTGCAAATAAATAAAATATTGTAAATAAATTAAAAGCATTTCATTCTAGAGTATCTTTTTTTTAAAAAGGTCTCATAAAGCAAGGTGGGTCCCAATAGTGTGTCATTTTAAAAAATGGGTCCCAGTGCTAATTAGTTTGGGAAGCACTATTTTAGCGTATTATGAACGTATTATGAACTATGTGATGACCAGAAATGATGCTCGTATTTCTGCTTATTTGTCATGTGCACGCAGAGGTTATACCAAGTGAGGTGAGATGGCATATTTGACAGATGAAATGAAAAATGACTCCCAAACTGTTGCCTGTTGCAAACTAGTGTGTCATAAAAGAGGCTAAATATGTGCAAGGCTGGCCTGTTCATTAGGCCGATTGAGATGTTTGCCTCAGGTGGCACACTGGTGGGGGGGCATGTTTCTTTCCATTTGCTCTAGCTCACCCCCCTTTCCTGTGTTTGAAAAAGTAGAGGGGAATGGAATTGAAGAGAAAGCATGGAGAAAAGTGGTAGGCTAGACTATCTAGCGCAGTGGTTCCCAAACGTTTTCGATTAGTGTCTCTGTAATATATACTGGGTTCCTTGTAGATTCAACTCAGACAAGGCAGGTGCAGTTTAAGCATTTTATTGTAAAGCAACAGATAAGAAACTGAACCAAGAATGTTAGATTGACAGGAGGGGACATCCCTGTAGAATTAATAGCAACCAAATGAAGCCAGGGGGCGGGCTTAGCAGCCAGGTTGTTACACTCAAAACAATCCTTATTCCAAGCATTTCAGATTGCTTTTCTGGTACTGTTTAGGACTGAATAGTTTACTCCTGAAATAAAAACTCACGAAAATAACAACGTGTGATCGTGTAGAAACATTATTAGTAACCTTATTATGAGTTAATATGCAATTACAAGGTTTAATTCCGCATAATTATATTACTGAACATACCGGACGAAATGCTACTTACTGTCTATTTAAGCTCGGATTGCACTGTTTTGACAGACTTATTTTTTGAAATCTACACAAGCAAAAATAAAGTGTGAACGGGAAGGAAAGAAAAAAAGGGAGGGTGGGCAAAAATTAGATAAATATGTAGGAAAATTACATTAAAATCTCTTCATGACACAAGTAGTTGTCAATATGAGAGGAATTTTTTTTTTACTTCTAGACTATGAAGAGTATTTTTGAAAACTTCTACACTCACCCCCCCCCCCCCAAAAAAACAAATTCTGTTAATGTCCAAAAGTTCAAAAATATTACCGTAGAAAATGGAAGGCGGGAAAAAAAGTGTAAACAGGAAGGCGGAAAAAAAGAGGGGGGAAATATTTTTTTTTCTTTCCCTTCTAGACCATTAACAGAGAATGGGTGTCAGAAAATGGTGAATAAGACTTCTAGGAACAACAAGGAATTACACAGCTTCAACAAAAAAAGGAATCACTGTTTCAATTGATGGTCATTTTATTGAACCGATGTAACGTGAATACATGAATCTTTCCGTGGAAATTAAATCCCATTTTTCGTTCAGCGATTCTCACACCCGTATGCAGAACATGCAGGCATGCTTAAAGAGGTTGAAATTAACTTTTACACATGTGCAGGGAGATTTTTATTCGTGAATTCGCAGCAATCCTCCTCCTTCGCGGCGATGATCTGAGTCAGCCATATTGTTACGCTCATAGCTTCAAGAAAACGATATCATGTCAACTCCTGTTATCTTACCTTCATGAACTGAACACAGGCAACAGGCCTAACTAACTGCAGGATTCATCTAGCTCCAGTCTTCTGATTGGATGGGTGATTGGATTGGATTAACTCCACCCTTCCAGCTCTCTTGCTGGGCTTAACCCCTGACTATCCATACTGGCCATGGCTCCCCAGTAGGGCAACAATCCTATACATCAGTGCTTCACAAAGTGGCCACCACCCTGGGAAGCAACTGCTTCTGCCCCTTTAAGGGACGGTGAGAGGAGGAAGGCAGCAAGGCGATCCCCAGAATTGCACTGCTGCACTTACCAAAGGGGATTTTTTTAGATTTACCCCTGGCAGCACTGGCACCAAGGGTGTGTGTGGAACCCTGGGGAACTCCCTGCAGGGCTCCCCTTAGCCTCAAAAAGCAGGGCTCCCCTTAGCCTCAAAAAGCATTTGAAACATGATCACAACCACTTCTGGTTTTGCTATAGCAATCTGGAAGGGGTAAGTCTTAAAAAATCCCCTTTGGCAAGCGCAGAAGTGCAATCCTGGGGATCACATTGCTGCCTTTCCCCTAACTCCGCAAGGACTCCCAACTCCTCCTATAAGAGTTTGGGAACCACTGCTATACAGTGCATAGGGCAATGGTTTTTTCATGAGAATTCTGCGGCTCCCTTGACTGGTTTCTGTGGCTCCCCGTGGAGCCATGGCTCACAGTTTGGAAATCACAGCTCTAGGCCCTGACAGTTCACACACTTCCCCCTTTTGCCCCATTCCCTTTTTTTTTCAAAGGAGGAGGAACAGCAGTGCTTGCTTGTATACCACCAGGTAAGAGGGTGGCATTGATTGCCCCGTCTCAGGCACCAGGAGATCTTGGGCTGGCATTGTATTGAAACAAGCTGCTCTGTTGGGTGCATTCACAATTCTGTATCTATCACAATGGAGAGGTTCCAGGCAGCCCTGATCCACTACTCTCTGCCCATGTACTCACTTTGTTGTTGTTCAGTCACTAAGTCGTGTCCGACTCTTCGCGACCCCATGGACCACAGCACGCCAGGCCTCCCTGTCCTCCACTAGCTTCTGGAGTTTGTCCAATTTCATGTTCGTCACTTTGGTGACACTATCTAAC
>JAJKFI010009457.1:0-31455 GCA_029204185.1 Lerista edwardsae
TTTGCATGATACGCAGGAGCATTGTCAGTTTTAATTGCGTCGGGCTTCCCTAAGACCGCAAAAGCCTGAAGCCAATGCTGGATGGCAGCCTTTGCTGCTGTGGATGTTGCAGGAGTGCACCAGACAGCATGTGAATACGTGTCAACGGAAACGTGTAGAAACTTTATTCTCCCTAATGCTGGAAGCTCAGTAACGTCAGTCTGCCAAAGCTGCAGGGCTCGAGTCCCTCGAGGGTTGGTTCCTTGCGTTTGCAAGGGAGGAAGTCGTGCGCAGTCTGGGCAGGAGGCGACGATCCCTCGAGCGGTTGTCAACGGAATTTTGAATTGTTTTGACAGTGTTTTCGCCGACTGATGAAAAAACTGGTGGGATTGACTAGGCAGCTGGCAGACGTAGACTTGGCTCACGCTGGTGTCAATCACGTTGTTCCCTGCAGCAAACGGGCCAGGTAGAGATTGATGACTGCGCATATGAGTAGCCCAGTATGGGTGAGATCGGAGTACGATGCAATGTTGCAAAGTTAAGAGGGTAGTGCTGATCCTGTTATCTGTGTGAAAATGCAGTAGAGCAAAGGGTAATTTTAGCAAAATGCCATGGACGTATAGCGAATCCACTACCACGTTGATAGGTTCTTCAGGATGATCCTTGAATACTTTTAGCGTGGCTAAGAGCTCCAGTTGCTGGGCTGATCCGTGAGCAGTGTGCAAGCTGGTCTTCCAAACTCCTTTTTCCTCCCATGCATAGCCGTAAGTTTGTGTTTTGGCGCTTGCGTCTGCAAATAAAGTCTTTGCACCGAGTATCGGTTGATCCGATCGCAAAGGGCGCCACTGTAGCGGTAAATTCGTTGAGAAGAGGGGATCGGCGGGCAAATGCGGATCGATGGGAATGTCCGCCACTGCCAGGGCGAAAGTGACTGATTGCTGCATAGCTTCTGTTATGTTTTCCGCCGAGCAGTCAGTGAGACGGAGGTGAATTGCTTGAGGCAACTGCCCAGTCATTTGAACCGTTCTCTGCTTTGCCTTCATTAACATCTGTCCTAAGCTGTCAAAGAATGCGGTGACTGTTTTTTGGGGTAGAGAAGCATGTACCCATTCCAGGATATTTAACTTGGTGCTTTCGTGTTGTCCAATGATTACTGCAATGGGCAGTTGGGTGCCGTAGACATACAAGTTGACAGGAAGGGTCGGGTCAAACCGCTGTGATGATGCGTGCATAATCTTGCTCTCAATTGTTCTCAAGGCTTCCTTAGCCTCAGAAGTTAACTCACAAGGGTCCGTGACTGCTTTAGCTCCCTGCAGGAGGGAATACAGTGGCTGCAATTCTTGCGTAGTAATGTTTGCTCGCGGGCGAAGCCACTGAATGTCTCCCAAGACCTGTTGGAGGTTGTTTATCGTAGTCAAGCAGTCCGTTCGTATTTTTGTTTTCTGCGGGACTACCGTCTCTGGGAATATTTTCAGTCCTAAATAATTCCACGGTACCGTTCGTTGGACTTTTTCAGGTGCGATACGAAGTCCAAAACGGGACAGCTGTGTCTGAAGGTCTTGCAACATGCCTGACGTCACTTCTTTTGGATCACAGCACAAAATATCATCCATATAATGACAGACCAAAGTTTGGGGGTACCGCTTTCTCCAGCCCTCCAATGCTTTGTCCACATACCATTGACATATGGAGGGAGAGTTCCGCATGCCCTGTGGGAGGACGACCCACTCGAACCTTGGAGTGGGTCCTCTCAGATTAATTTCAGGCACGGAGAAAGCGAAATATTGGCAGTCAGCTTCGTGAAGAGGAATCGTGAAAAAACAGTCCTTAAGATCTATAATAACCAAGTCCCAGCCCTTCGGGAGCATGTTTGGGGAAGGCATTCCTGGCTGCAGCGCCCCCATGGGCTGCATAATCCGGTTGACAGCTCTCAAGTCCTGGAGCAGGCGCCATTTCCCCGATTTCTTTTTGATAACGAATACAGGAGTATTGTAGGGGCTGGTGGAAGGGCGAATGTGCCCTTGCTCCAATTGTTCTTGAACAAGCTCTTTTAAATGTTGAAGTTTCTCCGCTGGTAACGGCCACTGGCTCACCCAAACCGGTTCTGACGTAGTCCAAGTTAGTTGTAATGTGGGCGCGGAGGTACTGCCAGCGACCGCTGCTGAAAAGGCGGGGTGACGATCATAGCTCCCCATTGTGAAAGAACATCTCGCCCCAGCAGCCACAAATGTGTGTTCAAAACGTAAGGAATGACATGGGCAACGTGTCCTTCGTTGTCAGAAATGGTGAGCCGGCAAGCTGCTTGGAATGTTCCTTGATGATTCGTTGTGCCCCCTATTCCCGTCACGGCTGCTGCTGGCTCCAGAGGCCATTCCGCGGGCCAGGCTTGCAGTGGGACAACCGTCGCGTCCGCGCCGGAGTCCATCATCGATGACACTTTCATTCTAATTCCGCTGGGTCCCTCTATCATGACCTCCCGGAGCGGGCGATCTTCCGTCAGGGGCGCAGCAAAAGCGATAGTTACCGCTTGCGCGCCCGTGGAGCTGAAGCCTCGTTGCTGGGGTAGATCTGGGGTCGCCGGCACAGCCTTTCGGAACGGGATCAGCTGGGCAATTCTATCACCGGCAACAATCACAACGGGAGGTGCCCATGTTCGCACCATGACGTTGATTTCTCCTCGGAAGTCCGCATCCACACATTCAGGAATGACCATCAGTGCACGCCTGCTCGTTGAAGATCGTCCTGTCAACAAAGCAGAAAGTCCTTCCCCCAAGGGACCAAATACACCCGTGGGCACACGTACTACATCAGGGGTGGTTAAGGTAATTGTACTGGCTGCTGCCAACTCCATGCAGGCAGACCCACTTGTGGCGGCGCGGGGACTGTGGAAGCAGCCACGGGATACATCTGTCTGGTTGGCGCTTGGTTGGAGGAGTATTTGTTGTCCGCGCTCCCCCCGCGGCTCTGCTGGTTTCCCGAGAGCGGGGAGCCATCCTTGTGCATCTTAGATCGGCACTCTGCTGCCCGGTGACCGAACCTGCCACATCTATTGCAATACCCCTGAAATTTTGTTTCTCCCTGGGGGGCGGGTGTCTGGCGCACCCCTTGGTTGTTTTGGGTCGCCCGGTTGGGGCAGTTTCTTCGGATATGGCCAGACTGGCGGCAACCGAAGCACACTGGCCCCTTGCTTTGATCGTTTTGTCCTGCTGGCATCATTTGTTTTAGAGCGGCAGCCAGCGCAACACTATGAATTTGCGCCTTCTGTTCCTCCCACACTAAGCGCTCCCGTGCACAGGCTTCGATCATTTCCACAAGGGTCGCCCCCACTGGTAGTTGAGCCAGAAGTCGTTTGCATGTAGGGTTTGCATTTTGCATAGCCAATTCTTTCACCATGGTGGCTCGGATTTCCGGTTGCATATTAGGCGCCTTATCGACCGCCTCTTTTATTCGATCCACAAATTGCATAAACGGTTCCTGTTCCCCTTGCACGATCCTAGTATACGGAGGGCTTACCGTGCCCATTTGCGGCAATTGCTCGAACACCCACAACGCACACTTCTGTGATTGTTCTCTAATACGGGGGGCTAGCCGCGCTTGACGCTGGGGATCAGTGAACAGCCCTTTTCCCGTTAACATATCCAAGGTGGCGGTGGACAGGGGATCAGCAGCGGGAAGAGCCATATTTTCCATCATTTTTACTTCTAATCGCTGCTCCCATTTTTGCAAAAACAGCATATTTTGAGTGGGTGTCAGCAACGTCTCCATTAGCAATTTGATATCATAAGGCACCAAATCAGTATGCGTTAACAAAGTCCCGATCTGCTGCCTCACCAGACGATTGTCTGTGCCATAGTCCAGTATGTTCTTTTGAATTTTATTAATCATGTTCCAGTCAAAGGACACCCATTCTGGCGCATTGCCCCGGCGAACCACTGGCATCATGATCGGTTGCATTGTCAAATCTCCCTCTAATGACGCATTCTGTATCACCGCTCGCCACCGCTTTCTATGATCGAACGTCTCGTCTCTCTCTGGCGGGGCTGAATCCCAGGAGGGGAGGGGGTTCCCTGTCAGTCGTCTCATTCCGCGGAACCTGCCTCCACCCTCCTTGCCCTTCTGAGTATCTTTCTTGTCCCTTTCTCTTCGCTCATCCCATTCTTCCAACAATTCCTGTGTCCTTATTCTCTCTTCCTCTCCGGGCGATAGGGGCGCTCCCAACTCCCTTCTTTCCCAGGGACTCCACCGTCCTCTTTCCCCATATCGCGCCATCAACCACTCCTCCGCATCCTTCCAATTGCATTCCCGCCTCAGTACCTGCTTCTTTGCTCTCTCCCTATTTTCAAAAACCTCTCGATCATCCCAATGCTTTGGATCCATTCGCGGGGGACGCGCATCTGGTGGGACTTCATAGGCTCCCTCTCTATTCTTTTTCCATTTTGACAGATCAGGGTAAATTTTGTCTGGAATGTCCTCATCCATGGGCAAGGGGACATCGGCTGGGTCAGATGGAGCCGTGGGAACAGCAAAGGGGGCTTCCTTGGGGAGTGGGCTGGTATACGGAGGGAGGCTGTCAGTGGGACCCCCCATCGCTGTCTTTTCTGCCTCTGTCAGAGGGCACAACTCGGTGTTTGCGGACACGGGGCTCACGAAATGCCGAGAATCACAGTCCTCGCTAATTTCCTCCCCGCTGTCCGTCCCCAAAGCCCTCTGCAGTGCCTTTTTTGCCTCGACCTCCCCGTGGAGCCTGGTCATAATTCTATTCATTGTCCCGTAAGTGGAGACCAAGCGCTGTGCCTCCGCATTCCCACCTTGTACTGAGTCCCACAAATTCGTCCCAATGTCTATCCAAGTTTGTTTTACAAACACGTCCTTCAATCGTTTAAGGTGACCTCTCCGCCGTGCCCACTGACAGACAGCGGCGGCATCCTTCTCCTTTAAATGGCAGTCGTACTTCAAAGCTAATTCGCACACCAACCGGAGCGCTGCCTGCTCCGAGACCGATACGGTCGTTCCCATCCCGTATTCCCTGACTCACCGGTCAGTTCCCTGACCCACTGGTCAGTCGTGGCCACTTTTCCTTTTCCCGCCTTTCTTTTGGCGTCCGCCTCTCGGGCGTCCGGGGGATCCTTTGGCTCCTGGCCGCGGCGATCCACTCCCGTCCGGGATGCTAAGCCTCGGGCTCCTTAGGCGTTCGATCGCAGAATCACGTCGGGGTCACCAATTGCCAAGTTGCGCAACGAGGGAGAACACGCAGACCAATATGATCTATAAAGTTCTACTTTATTGTTACACACAAGCCCATATATATCCTTCAGGTTTACAGAGCAGTATGTTGTTGATTAACCCATCAGAAGGTTGCTTTGATTAATTCAGCGAGTTTCGGCAAACAAGACTGACAAGATTAACAAGGGTAAACAGGCTTGATAGACTTATACCTCAGGGTTACATCGCACATGTTATCAATCAATAACTTGGTAAATTACAATAAACAAGCTTAATGGTTTCATTGACTGTTACTATCGTCTTTTCGCATTGGCGCTTCCTGCCGTTTACATAGCATATGTCATTCATCATTTAACTCGGAAAGTATCAATCAACACCTTGCAAATTGGCTTAACTAGCTTAACGAGCGGTAGACCGGCAAACAAGCTTAAACAGTTTCGCTAACAAGCTTAGGGGTTTGCTAACAGGCTTAAGGGTTTAAGGGTTTCATTAACTTTTTACAATCTCCTTTCCGTCTTAGCGCTTTCTCAATCTTCCGGCCGTATCAGCGCAGGCTGCTCCGTTTCCGATCTCCTTGTTCCGTGCGTTTGTCGTGTTGCGCAAGGGTCAGCCGTGTCGCGCAAGGGTTAGTTGATTGCAGCAGTCTCTTACTTCGTTCTGGCCCATGTTCCCCCAATCCCATAGTCCTTAGCAAAAACCACTCTCTCCACAACAGCAGCGGACTTCTACTTTGTTCTAGCCCATGTTTCCCCAATCCCATAGTCCTTAGCAAAAACCAACCTTTCAACAACACCCACGATGGACTTTTCTTCCAGAAATCTGTCCAATCCCCTCTTAAAGGCATCAAGACCAGATGCCATCACCACCTCCTGTGGCAAAGAGTTCCACAGATTAACTACCCACTGGGTAAAAAAGTACTTCCTTTTATCTGTTTTAACTCTCCCAACCCTCAGTTTTAGCGGACACCCCCTGGTTCTGGTGTTTTGAGAGAGGGAAAAGAACATCCCTTTATCGACTCTATCCCTTCCATGCATAATTTTGTATGTCTCAATCAAGTCCCCCCTCAGGCGCCATTTTTCTAGATTTCTTCCCCCTCTACTTGCCAGGAAGTGATGGGAGTGGTTGCCATGATCTTAGTCTTTTTAAGGTTGAGCTTCAAGCCAATTTTTGCACTTTCCTTTTTCACCCTCATCAGAAGGTTCTTTAGGTCTTCCTCGCTTTCTGCCATTAGAGTGGTACCATCCTCATATCTGAGCTTGTTGATATTTCTCCCGGTAAGCTTGATTCCAGCTTGTATTTAGCCACATACTTGCACACTAAAACAAGGTACTCCAGGCCCCATTCTTCCTTCCCGATAGCATACTAAATTAGCTCATCCGAGCTGCAACTCTAACACTTCTTAAAAATAGAAGGATTTTTGAAGAGTCAACCTTCCTGTGTGCAAGTGTGTGTGTTGCACCCGGACAGAGTGGATTTCAGGCATGCCTTGGGTTGACCTGCTGATAGGAAATCTCTCCTTTTTCTTTCAGAGCCCCATTGCATTTGCATTTTTGTATCTGTACAGAAATCCATTTGCATTTGCTTCTGGAAGGGTATTTGTATGTCAGCACAGCAGAGTGGGTTCTGCTGGATCAGTGCCAAAGACCATTCTGAAGGAGTCCTAATGGAAGGACATGACCTCTGCAGGTAAGGACGAGCCTTTCACTTGTGATGCACTCATGCCCCATGTGGGCGTCTCCCCTCCACTGCATGTTGCCGGGGGAACAGGTGGCTAAGTGCGTGACCTGGGCACGGCTGCTGCTACTCCTGATGGCCCCACATGCTCCCCTTCAGGTTTTGTTGGATGAGGAGGGCAGCCCTGCACCAGGGTGGATGTGCCATGAATGGGCTAGAAGGCTTTGGGCATCTGGCCTTTTGCTGCCCATGGGAGGAGGTGGGCATGTCTTGGAGGGCATTTCTCCCTCATGTTTCAAGTATAACCATCAGAATGGCTAAAAAAATATGGAATTCCTTTATTTGGATTTCCCTTCCTGCCTTTGTAAAATTGTCCCACCACAAGATTGTTTGTTTGTTTGTACCTTCACCCTCATCCTTCTGAACCAATCAGCTCTGCCATTGACCACTTCACAAAGTAGATGGGCTAATCTCATGGAGTATTTAATCTCAGATGCGTTCCTGAAAAGCTCACTCAGTCATAGTCTGTACATGGAGGAGACTGTGATGGATTAATTGTAGAATAACTAAGTGAAATTGAATCAAGACAGGGCAGGGGTTCTTTTATTCCAGAGGAGAGACCATTTGGGAAGAGAGTTTTGTCCTATCCTAGTTGGGGGTGCCCTTCCTCTGAAGGATCCGGTCTGGACATGCTTGGATACAGCTTTGGCGCTTTTATCAGTCCCAAATGCTTCTCATGATGGGGTAGACGAAAGCTCACTAAGTCTTAAATCTGTGGGTTTTCTGGGCTTGAGCTCTTATCACAAAACAAATAGGCTTGATGACTTCCCCAGCTAGCTGCAGTTTCTTCCTTTCATCTTGCATTGCACTTCTTCTCATATTTCAGAAGCCTCCCTTTCAAACCAGATGCGAACAAAGAGCCAGCAGGCTTTTTCTTCAAAGAAAAGCACCCACATAAAGGAACCTTATAAATGCTTTGAATGTGGAAAGAGCTTTAGGTGGAGCAGCCAACTAACAACCCATCATAGAACCCACTCAGGGGAGAAACCCTATGCATGCCTGGACTGTGGAAAGTGCTTCAGTCAGAGTGGTGATCTTGTGAAACATCAGAGAATTCACACAGGGGAGAAACCCTATGCATGCCAGGAGTGTGGAAAACATTTCTGTCAGATTGCAGGACTTAAAGCTCATGAAAGAACTCACACAGGTGAGAAACCCTATAAATGCCAGGAGTGTGGAAAACCTTTCTCTCATAGTGCATCACTTAAAACTCACCAAAGAGCCCACACAGGGGAGAAACCCTATGCATGCCAGGAGTGTGGAAAGTGCTTCAGTCAGAGTTGTGATCTTGTGAAACATCAGAGAATTCATACTGGGGAGAAACCCTATACCTGCCAGCAGTGTGGCAGGAGCTTCACATGCTTTAGTAGCCTTAGAAGCCACCTGACAATCCATACAGATGAGAAACCTTATACCTGTCAGGAGTGTGGAAAGAGCTTCAGTTCCAGAGGGAGACTTACAGGCCATCAGAAAACCCACTCAGGGGAGAGACCCTATGCATGCCATCAGTGTGGAAAGAGCTTCGTTTTCAGTGGTGGCCTTATAATGCATCACAGAACCCACACTGGGGAGAAACCCTATGCATGCCAGGAGTGTGGAAAGAGCTTCAGTTGCAATGGGGACCTTACAAAACATCAGAGAACCCACACAGGGGAGAAACCCTATACATGTCAGGAATGTGGAAAGAAATTCAGTCGGAGTGGAGTACTTAAGATCCATCTGAGAACTCACACAGGAGAAAAACCCTATACGTGCTTGGAGTGTGGAAAGAGCTTCGGAAACAGTGGTGGTCTTCAGTACCATCAGAAAATTCACACAGGTGAGAAGCCCTATGCATGCCAGCAGTGTGGAAAGAGCTTCAGTGTCAAAAACAGCCTTTTAAAACATCAGAGAATCCACACAGGGGAGAAATCTTATACATGTCAAGAGTGTGGAAAGTGCTTCAGTGTCAAAAACAGCCTTACAATTCATCAGAGAACCCACACAGGGGAGAAACCCTATACATGCCATGAGTGTGGAAAGAGCTTCAGTTGCAATAGTAGCTTTATTACCCATCGGAGAACTCATACAGGCGAAAAACCTTATAAGTGTCTGGAGTGTGGAAAGAGTTTCAACCAGAGTGGTGATCTTACAAAACATCAGAGAACTCACTCAGGGGAGAAACCCTATACATGCCATGAGTGTGGAAAGACCTTTAGTCAGAATGAAACACTGAAGAATCATCAGATAATCCATGGACCACAGAAAATTTATATGTCGTAGGATTATGGAAAGATATTTTGTTCTCACTCAGATCTTGGTGTCCACCACCACCCGCAGATATTGAGGGCCCTCTGTATTTACGTTTACATTTATAGTAACAGACATGAAGTTGTAATGCTGTTACTCATAATATACTCAATAAAAGACATTATTTGTTATTTTAAATACATTGTTAAAACTCAGACTTGTTGTTCATCATGGGGGAGGTACTATTGGGGAGGTCCCTGGTACCAGATACCTATTATGATTTCTTAGACACCATGAAGTTTCTGTCAGGAAGCATCCCTAGGGGAGTGTGGGCACAACAGGTGTAAAGAGCAAAACAAAGCTAGGCCATGGCTTGACTCCATTGTGTTAAAACATAACTCCAGGTGTGGAAAAGAGCTGTAACTACTGAAGACCAGCTGGTGATAATCAGCACACTTCCTGACGCAATCAGGAGTGTAATAGCCTATCTCCTTCATTTTTTGCAAAAGGTGTGAGGTCATAGCTGGGGTCAGGAACGCAATCTTTTCAGCAAGGTTCCATTTAGCTAGTGCTGCAATCAGGAGATGGCCGACCTTTATCCTGATAGGATAAGTGATTGAGCCAGAGGGGTATAACAGCCCACCCACCATCAAGACCTAGGGAGCTTCAAGACTCCTCTGGACCATTATTCAAGAAGATGTCCAGACTTGCAAAGACCTTCCTAAGCTTCAGACCACCTTCTCCACTTCAGGCCAAGATGCCTCAGCCTGGACTTGCTGTCTTCTTGGACTTAAGGACAAGGTGAACTAGCAGGGCTAAACACCTTGCTGTTATTAATAAGGTGACCAACCGTCCTCCTTTAGGGAGGACAGTCCTCCTTTTGTAAGTTCTGTCCTCCCTCGAAAAGTGTCCTCCTACATGTCCTCCTTTTCTATATTTGAAGACTAAACTGTAAATCTCTGTATTCGATGGATGCTGATCCGATCCGTTGCGTGTGATGTTGCGTATTTGACATGACGATTCATCCAGGCTCAGTGTAAAGAGCAAACAAGAAAAAGCTAGACCCTGGCCTTATTTTCAAAGAGTTGTAACACAAGCAGGATTGAGAGAGCTTATTTCATTGGTTGTTTGCAAAAGGTGTGAAGTTATAGCTGGGGTCAGGAATGCAAGCTATTCAGAAAGGTGACATGTAGCTAGTGCTAAAAACAGAAGATGGCCCGTTTACCCTGATTGAGCCTGCGGGGTGTGGCCGCACAACCACCATCAAGACCTTCCAAACTGCAAGACTCCTCCAGATCATCCTCCAAGAAGATCATCAGACCTGATAAAGCTTGCAAACCTGCAGACTCCCCTTTGCAAGACCGGAATTGCTGTCTGAGGAACAAGGTGAACAACTAGGGCCTAGTCAGTGATAGGAGCCTAATTTTCTTTGTTTTATAAAGTATCTCTGTTAGTTCTAGTATGCTTTCTTAGTTGTGTAACCGTTGTTTATCAATAAATTACAATTAAATTTACTAGAAGCTTTGGTTGTCTTTGGAACCAGATAAGATTCAGTGGCTAAAGTGGCATGCTTACCCAATTTTAAGTTGCTCATTGGAAAAAGTCCCTGTAGTTGGGACTTGTTTAGCCTGGGGAATTTTAAGGTTAAGAGGAAGTATTCTTAACTTTGGGCCCAGACTAGTAGCAGTGGTTGTGAGCCTTGTTGTGCTTAAGGACACACGCTGCTGAAAAAATCACAGACTCAGAGGGGCCCGGAACTGATTAGAGGGCATATGAGCCTGTGATTTACACTCGGTACAGTGCGGCGAGACGCCAGTATGAGATGCATGCGCTCCGCACGGGAGAACTTAAGAGAGAGCGCCGCGCGCAAGTGGCTTTGTTTACTTCTTACCGAAACACGACACGGCACATACGCACGCAGTAGACTCACGGTAATTATTTCTTTCTTTCAGTGAATCATAATCATACACAGGTAAGCACAATTCACGTTTTAGTAATTCATTATCTATTTAATAATTTCCAAATATGTATAATTTTATTTACAAGTTTATACAACCCTGTTGGCATGTAAGCATAATTACAATATAAAATGTTACAAATGTTTTTATTATGCATTTATCATATTATAGTGTACTAGCTGTTTGTTACCCGGCGTTGCCCGGGTGTTTATATCTCCCATCCCTGACCCATCCCTGACCCATCTTCCAATTTTGGGCGTTTTTGACCATTTTCACCTGGGGGCCCCTGCGCACCCCCACCCCTGGGGGCACTGGGGGGGGCCTGACCCCCACAGTGTTTGTCACCAGGCCGGAAGGCATACGCATGCCGGTTCTGGCGGCAATTGGTCCAGGCGTCACAGTGGGGCATGGTGGGCATCTCGTATTGCACCCCTTCCCGTCCCCCACATTGGGGGGTGCGGACCCGAACTCCCACAGCGTCGCTGTCTGCCTCGGTGAGCCCAGAAACTACAGAACCGAGGACGATTTCGTCCATTTTTGGCCATTTCCATGCGGGGGCCCTGGGCCCCCCGGGGCGCTAGGGAGGCCTGACCCCCAGAGTACCTGTTGCCAGGCTGGAAGGCATGCGCATGGCGAGTTTGGTGCACATCGGTCCAGGCATTCCAGCAGGGCATGGCAGATATTGTGTCTTGCACCCCTTCCCGCACCCCATGCCGAGGGGGGGTGAACCCGGACTCCGACGGTGCGAGGAGCAACCCCGGAAACTATGGATTCGATGCCGATTTTGGCCGTTCTCGACCATTTTCACTTGCCCCCCCCATGTACCCCCACTCCCAGGGGCGCTAGGGGGGTCTAACCCCCGCAGTGTGTGCTGTCAGGCCACACGGTGTATGCGTGCCAGGTTTCGTGTTGCTCGGTCCAGGCGTTCCAGCAGGGCATGGCGGATGTTGTGTCTCGCACCCCTTCAAGCCCCCCACGCCGAGGGGGGGTGAACCTGAACTCGCACAGCATCGGGAGCGTCGCCACTCGTCCTGGCGACCCCGGAAACTATGGACTTGACACCGATTTTGGCCAATTTTGACCATTTTCACGCGGGGATCCGCACGTACCCCCACCCCCGGGAGCGCTAGGGGGGCCCGACCCCCGCAGTGTTTGTGGCCAGGCCACAAGGTGTATGCGTGCCAAGTCTCGTGTCGCTTGGCCCAGGCGTTCCAGCAGGGCATGGTGGATGTTGTGTCTCACACCCCTTCCTGCCCCCCACGCCGAGGGGGGGTGAACCTGAACTCGCACAGCATCAGGAGTGTCGCCATTCGTCCAGGTGACCCCGGAAACTATGGATTTGACACTGAGTTTGGCCATTTTCGACCATTTGCACGTGGGGACCCCCAAGTACCCCCACCACCAGGGGCAGTAGGGGGGCCCGACCCTCGCAGTGTTGGTGGCCAGGCCGCTAGGCTCCCGCATGCCGGGTTTGGGGCCAATCGGTCCAGGCGTTCCAGCAGGGCATGGCGGACGCTGTGTTCTGCACCCCTTCTTGCCCCCCACATGGGGGGGCACACCCAGACTCCAACTGCGTTGGGAGCATCGCCACTCATCTCGGCAACCCCGAAAACTGCGGATTTGACTCCAAGTTTGGCCGTTTTTGACTGTTTTCACGTTGGGACCCCCCTGTACCCCCACCCCTGGGGGCGGTAGGGGGGCCCGACCCCCGCAGTGTTTGTGGCCAGGCTGCTAGGCATCCGCCTGCCGGGTTTGGTGCCAATCGGTCCAGGTGTTCCAACAGGGCATGGCAGGCATTGTGTTTGACACCCCCTTTCCCCCCCCCACGTCGGGGGGGGCTGAACCCGGACTCCAACGGCATCAGGAGCATCGCCGCTCATCCCGGTGACCCCGGAAACTGCAGATTTGACGCCGATTTTGGACGTTTCCGACAATGTTCACGCGAAGACCCCCGTGTACCCCCACCCCCAGGGGCGCTAGGGGGGTCTGACCCCCACAGTGTTTGTTGCCAGGCCGCAAGGTATGTGTTTGCCGAGTTTCGTGCCGATCGGTCAAGCCGTGGGGGAGCCTATGGAGAACATACAAACACACCCACACGCATACATATCCACACACATACATACCCACCCACGTTCATTTTTATATACACTGCTTAAAACAATAAAGGGAACACTTAAACAACACAATGTCACTCCAAGTCAATCACACTTCTGTGAAATCAAACTGTCCACCTAGGAAGCCACACCGATTGACAATCCAGTTCACATGCTGTTGCACAAATGGAGTAGACAACAGGTGGAAATCATAGGCAAGTCACAAGACACCACCAATAAAGGAGTGGTTCTGTAGGTGGTGACCACAAACCACTTCGCAGTCCATATGTGTTCTGGCTGATGTTTGGGTGACCTTTGAATGCTGGCGGTGCTGTCACTCTAGTGGCAGCATGAGGCGGAGTCTGCAACCCACACAAGTGGCTCAGGTAGTGCAGGTCATCCAGGATGGCACATCAATGCGAGCTGTGGCAAGAAGGTTTGCTGTGTCTGTCAGTGTGGTGTACAGAGCATGGAGGCGCTACCAGGAGACAGGCCAGTACACCAGGAGACGTGGAGGAGGCCGTAGGAGGGCAACAACCCAGCATCAGGACCGCTACCTCCGCCTTCGTGCCAGGAGGAACAGGAGGAGCACTGCCAGAGCCCTGCAAAATGACCTCCAGCAGGCCCCAAATGTGCATGTGTCTGCTCAAACGGTCAGAAACAGACTCCATGAGGGTGGTATGAGGGCCCGATGTCCACAGGTGGGGATTGTGCTGACAGCCCGACACCATGCAGGACGTTTGGCATTTGCCAGAGAACACCAAGATTGGCAACCTCGCCACTGGCGCCCTTGTGCTCTTCACAGATGAAAGCAGGTTCACACTGAGCACATGTGACAGACGTGTCAGAGTCTGGAGACGTCAGGGAGAACATTCTGCTGCCCGCAACGCCCTCCAGCATGACCGGTTTGGCAGTGGGTCAGTAATGGTGTGGGGTGGCATTTCTTTGGGGGGCCGCACAGCCCTCCATGTGCTCGCCAGAGGTAGCCTGACTGCCATTAGCTACCGAGATGAGATCCTCAGACCCCTTGTGAGACCGTATGCTGGCGCGGTTGGCCCTGGGTTCCTCCTAATGCAAGACAATGCTAGACCTCATGTGGCTGGAGTGTGTCAGCAGTTCCTGCAAGATGAAGGCATTGATGCTATGGACTGGCCCGCCCGTTCCCCAGACCTGAATCCAATTGAGCACATCTGGGACATCATGTCTCGCTCCATCCACCAGCGCCACGTTGCACCACAGACTGTCCAGGAGTTGGCGGATGCTTTAGTCCAGGTCTGGGAGGCGATCCCTCAGGAGACTATCCGCCACCTCATCAGGAGCATGCCCAGGCGTTGTAGGGAGGTCATACAGGCACGTGGAGGCCACACACACTACTGAGCCTCGTTTTGACTTGCTTTATGGACATTACATCGAAGTTGGATCAGCCTGTAGTGTGTTTTTCCACTTCAATTTTGAGTATGACACCAAGCCCAGACCTCCATGGGTTAATAAACGTGATTTCCATTGATGAGTGCTGTGTGATTTTGTTGTCAGCACATTCAGCTATGTCAGGAACAAAGTATTTAATAGGAATATTTCGTTCACTCAGATCTCGGATGTGTTGTGTAAGCGTTCCCTTTATTGTTTTGAGCAGCTTATATAGATTATTGTTGTGAAGTGTTGGAGAGGATCAGGTCCCAATCTTGATTCCTCTCGTTTCTGCCCCTTTAAATTTAAGGGCTGTTAATTTGAAGGTTCGTTACCCCGACGTGTGCTCCCTGTCCTTGCTGCAACTACCCAAGCCCTACAAACCTGTGATCCCCCCCCCAGGATCGCTGCTATAGCATACCAATTCCTTAACGTCGACGGAAAAGCAAGAGAGAGATACATACAGCTGGACTTTGTTGTTGGAAAAAGGTACATTTTACTCATGCATAGGACATTAGCAAAACGGACACAAGCATGCTTCCAAGGAGATTACAGAACGTGTGTCTCCCAGGAGGTACAGAACTTGTGCAAATTGTACATTTTGGGTTGGTTAGTTATACAATTGAGTCTGCAAACTGTGGATTTGAATACAGCAAATAAAAACATCTGATGGATGGGTTTTTAGGCTTTTGCTCCCCTCCCCTCTCCTCCCCTCTACTCTGACTCTCAGGAAGAGTCAAGGAGATGCAGACATAGGTACATTTGAGATTACAATAGGTTGGCACACAAAAGCAGACAGGAGACATTTCTTTGACACATTTGATAACAGTTTTAAGTACCTTAAATCATCCTGAGGAGTGGCCAGCTGCAGTTGAATTCTGATTCAAACTCTTGGCTTGATTGAATTTAGGCAGGACTTTGCATAAGCCTTTTGTCAGCCTAGATTTGCATTACAAGACCCTTAGGGAGGGGAGACCTTGGAATGTCTGCAGTGGTGTGTGTGCTAAGAGACTCACCTCCGTGACCTCTCTTTCTTTGCAGGACAGCAGCCCAACTTCCAAAATGGAGTCAGACCTGTTCCCACCACACTCCGGTCTTACCCCTGCACCTTTACAGGCCCTGTACTTATGTGCATCTGACCATTGAGCACAGCAATGCAAGTGTTCCTGGGAGGCCAAATTACCACAATGGGGTACAGAGCCAGTGTTTTTCCCACCAGTGTTGCCAAACCTCTTGTTGCCACTGTGCTACGTTACAAGGGTCTTCCATGGTTCAGGCTTGCACTGTTGGAGGAAGAATAGCTTAGTGGTTACAGCATGGCTGCAGAGCCAGGAAGGAAGCTTGGTGGTTGCAGACAGAGCCAGGAAGGAAGCTTGGTGGTTGCAGACAGAGCCAGGAAGGAAGCTTGGTGGTTGTAGTCAGTGGTAGGAGCCTAGTTTTTGTTTTATTTTAAAGTGTATCTGTGTTAGTTCTTGTATGCCTTCCTAGTTTTGTAACCACTTGTTTATAAATAAATTACTGTTAATTCTAGAAAGCTTCTTGTGTATTTGGAACCAGATTAGATTCCGTTTGTTAATTTGGCACGCTTATTACCAAACTTAAAGTGTACAACTTGGAAAAGGTCCCTGTAGTTGGGGCTAGTTTAGCCTGGGAGAGTTTAAAGTTAAGAGATTGTTCAGTACTCATAGAGGCTGTTACTCTTCGCTGTAATCCCAGACTAGTAGCAGAGGATGTGGGCCTTGTTGCCTTGTATAATAAGTGCTTAAGGTCACACTCTGCTGAGAAAAATCACAGCTCATATGGGCCCTGGGCAGGTTATAGGGCATATTGTGAGAAATAAATATGGATCGTGATAATTTGGAACCCCCAACACTAAAATATAATGCCTGCAGTAAGGGGTAAGAGCAAAGGGGGTGGGTGGGTGCTGAATAAGCTTGTGTTCTCAGGCCAAGGATAGCCAAATAAGTTGCAGGAGAGAGTTGAGAACAATGGACAAAGGAAAGCAGTAAGGAGAAGGAGGGGGCTGGGCGCACTCCTAAGCGGAGACAGGGAGAAATGGAAGGAGTAGCAAATTGTTTTAGACTTGTCAGCGAAACAAACTCTAACCTTGGGAGAAGCTGTATTGAGTTTGCGTACTTAGCTTTGTGCATATTCAGCCACACCTTTACCTCATTAATTTTGGATTTGCATGAACATACATCATGGGTGAAAGCATGTGTGAAGGGGGGAGGTACATATCAAGGAGGAAGGGGCGGGAAGTTAAAATATTCTGCATGAATGCTATGGATTGGTTGGGCAATAACCAATGAATGTAAAGTAAGAAACGCCACCTAAAGAGTATAAAAAGTTAAACCCAATGTAATAAGGTGTGGCTTAAGGCCTGTGTCTTGTTCTGGTTTTTCCCTTGCCACCCATATTTGCAAATATGTAAATAAACTTTTCTATTGAACCATGAACTGGGAGCTAAAATTTATACCTAACAATATGAACCTGTGATTTACACCAGGTGATGTACTCCCGGGGTGGTGGTGGTGGTGGTGGTGGTTGACACACATTGTACCACAAATTGTGAAAATCTTGGTATGTTTGAATGTGTTGTGCAACCTCCTTATGTTAGAAGTAGGCTACCTCAGAATGCCAGGTGCAAGGGAGTGGCAACTTGCAGGCATCTTGTTGTCTCGTGTGCTCCCTGAGGCATCTGGTGGGCCACTGTGAGATACAAGAAGGTGGACTAGAAGGGCCTTTGAGCTGATCCAGTGGGGCTGTTCCAGTGATGTCATGCAGGGGGAACGCGGGGGAACTCAGTTCCACTAGTTAAAATTAGGGCTGACTCTGCCCACTTCACTCTCCCTCCTCCCCCCTCCCAATTCCCCTGCAAAGAGCTTTTCTTCTTGGTTGGCCGGCACTCAGAGGGTTAAAGGGAGCGACTCCGGATTCCTAGGGGGCTGAAGCTGTTCCTATGAGTACATGTGCCATGAATGAAAGGGGGGTTGTAACCTATGACCCCCTCCTACTCGCCCACTCGGTTAGGACGCGCAGCCTAATGGGAAATACTTTGGTAGTGTAAAGCATAAATTTCTGGATCCCAAATGTATGGTTCAAAAGAAAGGTTTATTGTCATATTTGCAAATATGGGTGGCAAGCAAATGCCAAACAGAACAAGCTGCGTACCACACCTTGCCCAAAATGGGTGCAACAATTTATACTCCTGAGGCGGAGTTCCTTACTGTACCTTCAGTGGTTATTGCCCAGCCAATTGCTAGCACTCACGCAGAATAATTTACTTTCCCCCCTCCCTTCCTCCTTCATATGTACACCCCCCCCCCCCTGCACATGCTTTAAAACCACGATCCATGTTCAGGCCAAACTCAATTTTATGAGGAAAAAGGCAAGGCCTAATAATTCATGAGCCTCATTACGCAAACTGACTCCGGTTTCTCCCAAGGTTAGAATTTGTATCTGGGTCAGCTTAGGAATATGCATAGCCCCCTCCTTTTCTTCCCCTTGTCCATTGTTCTACAACATATCTTGGTCTCTTCTACTCTATCACGTTCCCCCTCCCTTCTCTGCCAGCCAGGCCTTGCCTTGGACTGAAACACCATTAACCACTTCTTGGCTCTAGAGAGAAACAGTAGGCCTTATATTTTAGTGTTGGAGTTCAAAATCACCATGGGTTTCTATGACTATTGATTTATATCTCACGGTAGGTTAAATCCGCTGCCACCAGCCCAGGTTTCAGGTTACCAGAGGTGGCCACTCTGGAGAGCGGGTTGGAAGCCACAGAGGAAGAAGGATCTTGGGGGTCTTCAGAAGTTGGGGATAGACCCAGTAGAGAGAGGGGAGGAAGAGAACTGCTATGAGGAGGGGTCTGAGGGAGACAGTCCTGCTCTAAAAGCTCAGTGGCCTTACTACTTCCCTGTGGCGGTACTAAGTTGGCCCAATAAGACTCTGTGGAGGCGGAGACTAGAGGGTTATGGTGTTAGCTCTGAGATAATAAAGGGTCAGCTGGGCACAAGTATTTCACCCCCCCTCCCTTGACAACCATTGAAGAGTGGGAAGACCTCACCCCGCAAAGCACTGGTGGGGGCTGCCCCAAGTCCACCCTACTTTAGCACCAGCCAATTTTGATAATGGCCTCTTTTGTAAAGCAGGATTTGGGTCAGGTTCAGTCAGCAACTACTTAGAGCCCAATCCTGAGGGCTGGTGGCACTTTCGCACTGCTGGCTCTCAAGTGTTGCGAACATGCCAGAAAGTAAATTCATGACACTTGGAGGAGGGCGGGCCAGTAAGGCTTCTTGGGGCAGGGAATGGGGCAGAGGAAGGGGAGGAATTGAAAAGGTTGAAGACCACAGGACTAGAGCAATACTAGGTCACAGGGGAGGCATCCGGTGTCCCCCTTCAGGGACCAGAAGGTGGTGCCCCGGCCCTGCTCAGAGGCTCAGCAATTGGGCTAAAATAGCTTTCATGGCAACTTTTTCTGCTCTCTCTCATATTTCCTTACAGTGAACAGTGCTGGGAGTGGGGAGTTGGCGGTGAGGGGGGTGGGCGGACAGGGTCCGGGTCAGGGTCAGTAGCCTCGGCCGTCACTCCCACTTCCTGGTTACACCGCCCTGCTCTGCACCCACTCTGGGAGGAGGCTGCGGCCCATCCTCTGCATGCCCGAGCATCCCCAGACAAGTTGGGAAGAGCCTGCTTGCAGATCCAGGCTAGGGGGCTAGGCGGACCGGGTCCCGGCAGGCAGACGGGCTCGCTTGCACGGGGAAGCACGTGGCGCGCTGCACACTGGAGGCCCCAGGCTCAAAGTGGAGGTCCCAGGCTCAAAGCGGAGCCCTCCAGCAGCAGGAAGGGATGGCAGCTGGGAGAGAACCGCACTGACTTGGCCCCTTCCCCTCCCCCCTCGGACTCAGCGACTCGCCCCTCCCCCAGCTGCCTCCCAGGTGATCAGAAAGTGGATTCTAAAACGATTCTGAAATGCTGTCCCAATATGCGCGATTAAAATCGGTGTGTTCGCTTCGCTCTGTTTAAATAAATGGTCCACTGGCAGCCAAGTCATTTTTTTCCCCTTTCCTTTGAAGTCGCCCGTTTCAAATCCAGCCGGGAGGGGCGGGGGAGGGCGAACTGAGCCCAGTGGGTCAGGACGGAAGAGCGGAGGGGCTTGCTTTGCCCCCCCCTTTGTGCGTGTGCCTGAGGGTGTGAAACAGCTTAAACTGAACAGAAGAGAAAAGGCTGCTTGGCATGATGAACAGAACGGTGAACCAATGAAGTGCACTGGGGGGGGGAGAGGCGGGAGATTTGGAAGGCGACAGACTCAGCCTCGCACTCCGCTCTGTGTGAGATGCTGCCACTGCAGGCTCCTGTCCACGCGCCGTCCCCTCATTCAGTCATTCACTCGGTGGGTGGTTGTGTCTCTTTCTGCGCGTGCGAGGGACTCCTAAGGGGCGGGGGCAGCTTCCAATAGTGATGAGAGAGGCGGCAAAAAGGACGCGGGTGGGAAGGCTGTAGGGTTTGCCTTTAGGACTGTGCTGCATAACTCTGGCAAACCAAGTGATGCGCGCTGCTCTATTCCTTCCCCCGTGCAGGGTGCAACAGCCTCTCTCTTCCCCTGCTTTGACCAACCAGGAGGAGGCGGCACCCGGAAGCACAACCCCCCGCCCCCTGCTGACCAATGGGAGACACACACAAGGGGGCAATCTATGGTGGGAAAATGAACCAATCCCTGATCACTGTGATGTTTTGAATTAACTGTGTGTGCTATAAATAAAGCAAGCGCAGAGGGCTCGCTCTCTTTTGACCTCCACATCAAACCAGCCTTTGCGTGTTCCTTCGTTCCTTCATCTCCGCTGGCCGAGAGCCAGCTGGAGGTCCCTGCAGCCTTCCACCTTCTGCTGGCTGTGTGCCAGCTAAAGGTCCCGCAGTCTCTTTCATCTCAGCTAGCTGCTTGCTAGTCTGATTTCCCACAGCTGGTGACCCCGACGTGATCCCCAGCGCCCTGCCTGCCTCGACTGGAACAGTCCCCTGCGCAACAGCCCCCCCCCCCGGCTCCCCGGCAAGTATGGGTTTCTCTTTTTCTAAGGAACAGTATGCTGAAGAGTTCTGTCAATGTGTAGCACAAAATAATGAGGGTCTGATTTCTGTGAAGGAGGTTTTGCAACTATTGTCAGAGATGGAAGAACGTTGCCCATCGTCCCCCCCCCCAAGGAAGTTTAGCAGTATCAGATTGGGACAGGGTGGGGAGAGAATTGCAGCAAGAACCTAGAGCCCCCATGCCCCTGATTTTGACCTGGGAAAAAATCCATGCCGCCTTAAGAAAACTCCAGGGAAATGCCTTGTTAGAAGGGATGTACTCCATGACCCTTAAAGGTCTCCCCATTATTGTGCCTCCTGCCCCAGAAGTCACACTTTTGTCTGCTCCCCCCAGACCAGAGCCACGTGGTTCAGCCCTTGCAGCAGGAGTTCAGACTGCAGTGGACAGAGGACAAGTAGATTTTAGTAAGGAGTGGGCGGGAGAAGCCCCAGCTTTGATGCCTTTGCCCCAGGCACCCTTACAACACCCAGACTTAAGAGAGTCAAACAAATCTGCCCATGAAGACGAGATTCAGCCCGATTATTTTCAAGGCCTGCCGATTCCAGTCTTGCAGACTTGGCATTTCTGCCGAGATGCAGTGGAAAAGGTTGGTAACCTGATAATTAATGCCACTTCCTCAGCCTTAACTGAGATACAGCAAACGCTAAACTCAGAAGATCCTGAAGCTGCTCAACAGCAATGCCAGAATAATCTCTTGCCAGTCTTGCAAATTCCCGAGTCAGATGCTAGCCGCATGGCCCCAGTGTTTACTGAAATGCAAATAATGCCTAAAGAAACATTTCAGTCAACCCCAGAAGGCATAGCTAAGCAAACAATAAGTTGCCCTGTAATCAGGAGTCAGGAAGTAGCCCAAGAGTACCTCTCTTTCAATCTCAGTAAAAATCTGGCAATAAGAAAAAAGATGCTTCTTGAAGCCTGCCTTTTAAAATTCCCTGCTTCTTGCAACCCTCAGAGTTATCAGCAGTTCACTTCGGGCAACCAGAGAGGTAGCCCAAAAGAAACAGCATCAAAGGCGAAATTAGTCTATCACCTATTGCCAAACCAAAATCTTAATCTCTTAGCCAGTCATCCACAAATCCTGCAAAGTCAATGCGCAAAGGCTGTATGCAAAATCATTCCCTTCCAGCCTTGGGATGCAGGAGGAGAAAAGAACAGTTTTCCCATAGTGTTTACTTGGAATTACTTCCCCCCTTTCTTTGGGGGACAAAAGGCTCCTCGTGCCCCACAGAGAAAGCCACGTTCTCTTCCACCCCAGTGGGAAAGAAAAAATCTTATCTCAAGGCCTGTGCCGCCAATGGAATTTAGTCTGGCAATAATTAATCCAGAAAAGCCTCACAGCCACACAGTGAGTGTTTTTCAAATTAGTCTGGTTGCTGAACTAAAGATGACTTTAAACGATCAGGAATTAAAGCCTGCCAGATCAAAATACTGAAAAGTATTCCTTCATTATTGTAAGAAAAAGCATTGTCCATCCCTTTTCCTCCCCTCTTAGCTCAATGGGAATGAAACATCTTGCCATTGAATTGCACAAAATTTTCCAAACCCCCCCTCTTTTCTTCAAGCAACATTAGCATTATGACTCACACAACCTTCCTCCCAGCGTCTAGCACCTCTATCTGATCCTATCTCCCCAGGCAGTTCCTGCCCTCCCCCCTTGATGCATTCTTTCACCCTAATTCTAAACGCTGTGTAAATTGTAAAGCCTAACCCTTTAAAAAACTGCAACCCATCAAATTTCTGTTTCCAAAAATGATAAGATGGTTTTAGCAGGCTTGTGTAATGCATTGACAATATAATCTGTAATGAAATATAGTGTAAGCATTACAAATATTTCAAATCAGATTTCTCTGGATCACAAAAGTTCATCCTTTGCTTTCTTAAACTAAAGTCTAATGTGCAACATAACAGCAATACATATAGCTTTATTCCAATTCTTACATAATAAATAAAAAGTAATGAAATCTGGCCAAGTATGTGGTTTTATCAGCAGTAAATCACACTTTTGGAAAAGCTAAATAAGCTTTTTAAAAGAACTAAAATGGTGTTGCTACGTTTTGCCTACAGTCTGTAGTGACCTAAAGACAAAGCTGAGAAAAAACCTTCTTTTTCATCAAAGATCAATTAGCATGTGGTCTTCCCAGATCTTTCAGAAAAAGATCATTCCATGTATGAGTAATGCAAACCCTCTTCCTGGAAATATTTAGCTAAATCTGTCTAACCTTAATGTCTTCTGCCTTAAGTGCTGGTTAAATCTGTGTTTAAATGTGTCTTAATTGTTCCCCTTAACCTTCCTGAAGTCACAAACAGGGGAAGGGAGGGGAGCCAAAAGCCTGGATGTCTTCATTGTCTTCATTTAATCCGCTAAAAACCTCCTTTTTCACCAAAGAACATGGAGAGGAGCCTTAAAACTCTCTGCCACTAGAAAAAGCACTAATCAAAAGTTTTGTTTCAGATGCAGTAAAAGGAACAAGTATGAAAGTGCTTGCAAACTGGGCAGTTGGCAAGTTGTGATTTTAAAAAATCCTATGTACAAAAGCCTGTTGTCTATGCCTGTTGTTTAAAATACCTGACTTGTCTAAAAACATTTTGGTGTATGGCTTGAAAGCGCCAGCACCTTTAAAGCACAGAAAACCCACATTGTTGTCATAGTAATAATTAAAAATAATTCTTGTCATTTATAAGCAAGCAAAAGTTTACTTAAGCAAGCACTTAATGGCTAAATTAACCCAGCCTACAAACAAAAAGCAAATGGCAAAATTCTTGCAGCCCCTCAAAAATGCAGTAGTTTATAAATCAAGGGCATAAAAAGCAAAAATCCTATACATATCTACTCTTTTGTAGGTTCCATTGTGTGCAATGAAGCTTGCTCTCAGAAAAAAATAAATAAAATAACAGCCTAAATCTAGTATGTGCAAAAACCTAACAATTTTATCCCTTAAGCAGGAATTGTGGAGCCTCCAAAGCAGCAACAATCTATCTAAAAGTCAAAATCTAACCCAACTTTTACCCCACTTTTCTTAGGAAAAACATGTTCTCAAAACCACGTATCCTAAGCATGTGCAGAAAGCTCTATATCTAACAATAATGGCTTTTTTAAATTTTCAGTCTCTTATTACAGTGTTACAGCTAAAAACTCAAGATGAAAAAAAGACTTCACCTACACGTTTCATTTATGGAACATGCTTATAGGTTTACATGTATTTGTGTGTCTGTCTGTCTAATAATTCAGTATTGTTTGCAAAGCCCATAGTGTTAAATATATTTCATGTTCATCTAACAAAATTCCCCATAATGTAAAGAGTGCTAAGCTGCACTCTAAATGTATGCAGTCAATAGTTACAGAATTTAATGTTCCCAAACTTAAAAGTATCCACAACAGCATTGCTAATATAAAAATGTGCATATTCTAATGAGTTTTTAATAAATAATAAAGTTTAATTCTTAAAAAGCCTTAACTTGTGAGCAACTATAAACTACCTTAACAGTATACTAAAATAACCAAATGTCAATCAGCCCAATTTATGTATATATGCATTTATTTTGCACTGTACTTCTGTTCAAATAGTAGCACACTTTCTCGCTTTTCAGTGTTAAAAGCTACATGTCAGTCTTATACACAGTGGGTGTGTAGTATCACAACCCCATGTCCAAATTTCTTGTCTGCTCCTCTGCCTGTTTTTTCTTTCTTAATAATTCTTAAGCCCTAATACAAGAAAAAAGCAGCTGTGAAGTAACCACGCAAAGCTACTTCTCCAAAAAATGCAAAAAAAAGAAGCAATTCCAGCATCATATTTGCTAAATTCTTAATGAACCCTTGTTCTGAACCACGCTTAAAGCCAAACCGGTGTTCTGCATAAACTGTAACAGCAGAACACCCAAAAAATGACCCTTAACTGCAGCCTACCAAGACCCAAAATTGCAGCGCACAGTCAGCTTCTATTAATAAAAAAAGCAAACAACTCCAAAAAAACTATCTGCAGCCATGCTGGCTGAACTCACAAAGGACTCATTTAATTAACAACTACTGTAAATGTATGTATCTTGTTCCTGTATGTCACAACTAGCTGTCTCTCACATGCTTAAGCAAATGTTTATATATAATATTGTGCAACCATTGTGTAACCCCAATGTTCCTTGTGCCAAACCTTTAAAATCATAACTCCCCATCCAAACCTAAATTTTATCTCAACTTCATACACGGCTCAAAGGTTTAGCCACAAAAATAAAAAAAGGGGGAGACTGAACCCCCAAGTTTCTTCAAAGAGTTTGGGCAGCTCTACTGGGAAAACACTTTTTGGCAAAACTGATACCCCATTGTGGTAATTTGGCCTTAACAGGAAACACTTGCATTGCAATGGTCCGACGCACATAATGCCAGATCTGGAAGAGAGGGGGAAGGGTTAGACCAGGGTGTCATGCAAGGAAGGGAAGGTAGGGAAGGTTAGTGCACATCCTCCCTGTCCCACAAAGCACATGGAGACCTGACTCCATTTTGGACCTCATCCTGAGAGTAAAGGCAGACATCTGTACGTCGCCTGTCCCCCCCCCCCCAGTCTTAAAGAAATGCAAATCTCATGTCTGACAAACAGAGCGTTGCAAAGGGCTATTCTAGCCTAAAGCTCTCTTAACAAAAGATTTATGCAAATTCAATCAAGTTCGTATCTGTCTGCCAACAGTTTCTTCCCACCAGGACAGCTCAGAGTGATTTGAAGAACATCTCAGAGTGATTTGAATCCCAGTGAAAACACTTAGCATTGTGATTGTGCCTAAATCTGTCTTCCTAATCCTTTTAGCCTAATGGAACGTGCCCCAAAGCTTAAAACATTACAACGCAACACGTAGGTGTTGTAATCAGGAAGTATTGTTTTAACCTTGCAGATAGCAGCCAGCTCATTCGGCCTCAATTGACCATTGTAACCCCTGCATAGTGATATTGTGGTAACTGTTTCCATTTTAATTGTACGCTGTAATTGTACGTTATTTTGCACAATGTGCCCATATACTGCTTACCTAATGTGTCCCCCATTGCCAGCCTAGCTCCAAAGGCCCAACTCCCCTCAAATATATTATAAATATTCTCTGCTTAAAACACAAAAAACGGGGAGATGTAGGGTTTGCCTTTAGGACTGTGCTGCATAACTCTGGCAAACCAAGTGATGCGCGCTGCTCTATTCCTTCCCCCGTGCAGGGTGCAACAGCCTCTCTCTTCCCCTGCTTTGACCAACCAGGAGGAGGCGGCACCCGGAAGCACAACCCCCCGCCCCCTGCTGACCAATGGGAGACACACACAAGGGGGCAATCTATGGCGGGAAAATGAACCAATCCCTGATCACTGTGATGTTTTGAATTAACTGTGTGTGCTATAAATAAAGCAAGCTCAGAGGGCTCGCTCTCTTTTGACCTCCACATCAAACCAGCCTTTGCGTGTTCCTTCGTTCCTTCATCTCCGCTGGCCGAGAGCCAGCTGGAGGTCCCTGCAGCCTTCCACCTTCTGCTGGCTGTGTGCCAGCTAAAGGTCCTGCAGTCTCTTTCATCTCAGCTAGCTGCTTGCTAGTCTGATTTCCCACAGGAGGCGGCACTCAAAAGAGCTTCCCAGGTCCAGACGGTGATCGAACCCGCAAAGTCAGAGCGTTCCATCACCCCTGCGCTCTTCTATGGGGAGGGGGGAGGGAGCCTCGAGAGCCTCCCAGCGCCCTCTCCCACTGTGCCTTCGGGCCCCACTGCTGGATGTTCCTCGCACCGGGGTGTGTGTGATGAGACCTCCAGTTCCAAAGCACCCAGACCCGCCCCGAGGAAGGGGGAGGCGGAAGCAGCACCATTGCAGGAGCCCAAGGAAGTTAGATAACCCTGTATAATAACTCGATGAAATAACCTCTTTGCAGGAGCCGCAGCACCTTCCCTTTACTTCCGTGTTTAAATCATGAAGGTAGAATGACTGGAGGCGGCATTATGTCATTTTCTTGAAGCTTCGGGGCACACAAATATGGCTGACTCTGAACTGTTCCGCAAGGACGAGGATTGCCGCAAATTCACGAATAAAAATCTCCCTGCACGTGTGTAAACGTTAATTTCAACGTCTTTAAGCATGCCTTCGTGTTCTGCATACAGGTATGCGAATCGCTGTACGAAAAATGGGATTTAATTTCCACGGAAAGGTTCGTGTAGTCAAATTACATCGGTTCAATAGAACTACAGTTCAGGGAGTGCTTTTTTTTGGAGCTGTGTACTTTCTCGTTGTTCCTAGCAGTCTTATTCACAATTTTCAGACACCGACTGTTAATGGTTGAGATTTGGAAGGGAAAAAAAATATTTTCCCCCTCCTTTTTTCCCCCTTCCCGTTTACACGTTTTTTCCCGCCTTCCATTTTTTACTGTAATATTTTTGAAATTCTGCACATTAACAGAATTTGTTTTATGGGGGGGGGTGAGCGTAGAAGTTTAAAAAAATACTCTTAATAGTCTAGAAGTAAAAAGAATTACTCCCATATTGACAACTACTGTACGGTATGTTCAGTACTATAATTATGAGGAATTTAACCTTGTAATTGCGTATTAAATTATAATAAGGTTACCAATAATGTTTCTACACGATTACACGTTTTTATTTTCGTAAGTTTTTATTTCAGGAGTAAATTATTAAGTCTTAAACAGTTCCAGAAAAGCAATCTGAAATGCTTGAAATAAAGACTGGCTGGGGCACACAAACATGGCCGCTAAGCCCGCCCCTTAGCTTCACTCGATTTCTATCAATTCAACAGGGATGCCGCCTCCAGTCATTCTACCTTCATGGTTTAAATGAGCCGCGCTAGAACAAGTAGGTTAAATGACTGGAGTCGGCATGCCCGTCGAATTAATAGGAGCGAATTGAAGCGGGCGCATGAAGGTATAATACACTGGAGTCGCCATGATGTCATTTTCTTGAAGCTTCCGGGGCACACAAATATGGCTGACTCAGAAGTTTCCCGCAAGGACGAGGTTGCCGCGAATTCACGAATAAAAATCTCCCTGCACGTGTGTAAAAGTTAATTTCAACGTCTTTAAGCATGCCTGCGTGTTCTGCATACGGGTGTGCGAATCGCTGAACGAAAAATGGGATTTAATTTCCACAGAAAGGTTCGTGTATTCACATTACATCGATTCAATAGAACTACAGTTCAGGGAGTGCATTTTTTTTGGAAGCTGTGTAATTTCTTGTTGTTCCTAGAAGTCTTATTCGCCATTTTCAGACACCCACTGTTAATGGTCTAGATTTAGAAGGAAAAAATATATATTTCCCCCCTCCTTTCCCCCCCTTCCCGTTTACATGTTTTTTCCCGCCTTCCATTTTCTACTGTAATATTTTCGAAATTCTGAACATTAACAGAATTTGTTTTATGGGGGGGGTGAGTGTAGAAGTTTAAAAAAATACTCTTAATAGTGTAGATTTCAAAAAATAAGTCTGTCACAATAGTACAATCTGAGTTTAAATAGACAGCAAGTAGCATTTCGTCCGGTATGTTCAGTACTATAATTATGAGGAATTTAACCTTGTAATTGCATATTAAATTATAATAAGGTTACCAATAATGTTTCTACACGATCACACGTTTTTATTTTCGTAAGTTTTTATTTCAGGAGTAAATTATTAAGTCCTAAACATTACAAGCAAACCAGTGGTGTCATTCAAATGATTTAGGAACAGGAACTCACTTTTGATTGGCACTTGTTGGGAACCCGGAACCAGCCACGGAGCCCGTTAGGATCCGGAACGCCCGTTCTGGCCCGTTCCCCCTGAATGACATCACTGGAGCAAACCAATCTGAAATGCTTGGAATAAAGATTGTCTGGGGCACACAAACATGGCCGCTAAGCCTGCCCCCTGGCTTCACTCAATTCCTATCTATTCAACAGAGATGGTGCCTCCAGTCATCCAACATTCTTGAGCAGGCGGGCTTAGCAGCCATGTTGGCTGACTCAAAACAATCCTTTTTCCAAGCATTTCAGATTGCTTTGCTCCTACTGTTTAGGACTGAATAGTTTACTCCTGAAATAAAAACTTACGAAAATAAAAACATGTGATCGTGTAGAAACATTATTGGTAACCTTATTATGATTTAATATGCACTTACAAGGTTAAATTCCTCATAATTATATTACTGAACAAACCTGATGAAATGCTGTCTATTTTAACTCAGATTGCACTATTTTGACAGACTTTATTGAAATCTACACAAGCAGAAATAAAGTGTGAACGGGAAGGAAAGAAAAAAAAGGGGAGGGTGGGCAAAAAGATAAGTACTGTATATAGGAAAATTACATTAAAATCTCTTCATAACACAAGTAGTTGTCAATATGAGAGTAATTCTTTTTTACTTCTAGACTATTAAGAGTATTTTTTTAAACTTCTACACTCACCCCCCTCCATAAAACAAATTCTGTTAATGTTCAGAATTTCAAAAATATTACAGTAGAAAATGGAAGGTGGGAAAAAAAGTGTAAATGGGAAGGGGGGAAAGGACGGGGGAAATATATATATATATATATTTACCTTCTAGACCATTAACAGTGGGTGTCTGAAAATGGTGAATAAGACTGCTAGGAACAACAAGAAAATAATGCACTCACTGTCTCACTGAATTGTAGTTTTATTGAACCGATGTAATGTGAATACATGAATCCTTCCGTGGAAATTAAATCCCATTTTTCGTCCAGCGATTCGCACACCCGTATGCAGAACACGCAGGCATGATTAAAAAGGTTGCTATTAACTTTTGCACACGTGCAGGGAGATTTTTATTCGTGAATTCGCGGCAATCCTCCTTGGCGGGAAAGATCTGAGTCAGCCATATTTGTGTGCTCCTGGCTTCAAGAAAGTGATGTCATGTCGTCTCCAGTTATCTAACCAGCTTGGTGGTAACCCAACAGTCCTCCGGGCCGCTCTAAGCAATTACAGCTCTATCGGCTTAGCTTCGTTTCCTCTCGCAAAAAAAGGAAGGAGCGACTCTGCGTGTCCGCCGCGGTGAGCAAATAATTACCGCATTTCATTTCCAACCCGGGAGGTGGTGGGATTCAAGCCTGCCTGGGCTGTCCTGTGCTTTGCTCTGGATTCCCCATTCCAGGAAAGGTGAGTCCGGTTAGGAGTTTTGCAGGGACGGGGCAGTCCTGGGTGGGGAGGGATTGATGGGGTTGATGTTCAAAACCTCTTGACCTAAGAATTTAGGAACGTAACGTAAGAACACTTCGACCCACCATCTTGTCCTCGGGTGTTTCTAACCCAGCCCCTTTTCTGGGATCTCGGTTGTAATTCCCAAGAGCGGAGTCTGGCTTCCAACTGTCCTGCTTTGGCCCAGTGTTGATGAGGAAAGCACTTTGCACACACTCAGAGGCACCGTCACCTTTTATTGGATGGTTCCATATTGCGAATACCTCGAGTTGTGACGCCCTCCTCTTCCCAGAGAGTTCCCTTTTCTTTGGCCTTTCCTTCCTGCCGTTTTTCTTCCTTTCTCTGTACTGCAGCTTTCCCCTTCCTTGTCTAGGAAATACGTCACTGGGAGCCCTGGCTGGGGAAGGATGGCTGTGCGCCTGGGGGCAGTCTAAGGCAGTGGTTCTCAAACTGTTTAGCACCAGGAAACACTTTCTAGAATGACAATCTGTCCAGGACCCACTTCTTAAGTATTGAAGGATTTTTGAAAAGAGTCAACCTTCCTGTGTGCAACTGTGTGTGTTGCAGCTGGACAGAGTGGATTTCAGGCATGCCTTGGGTTGACCTGCTGATAGGAAATCTCTCCTTTTTCTTTCAGAGTCCCATTGCATTTGTATTTTTGTATCTGTACAAAAATCCATTTGCATTTGCTTCTGGAAGGGTATTTGTATCTCAGCAGAGCAGAGTGGGTTCTGCTGGATCAGCGTCAAAGGAGTCCTAATGGAAAATGATGAGGACGTGACCTCTGCAGGTAAGGACAAGCCTTTCACTTGTGATGCATTGATGCCTCATGTGGGCGTCTCCCCTCCACTGCATGTTGCCGGGGGAACAGGTGGCTAAGTGCGTGACCTGGGCACGGCTGCTGCTACTCCTGATGGCCTGATGCTGCTACTCCTGATCGCCTTCAGGTTTTGTTGGATGAGGAGGGCAGCCCTGCACCAGGGCGGATGTGCCATGAATTGGCTAGAATTGGCTTTGGGCATCTGGCCTTTTGCTGCCCATCGGAGGAGGTGGGCATGTCTTGGAGGGCATTTCAAGTGTAACCGTCAGAATGGCTAAGAAACATGGAATTCCTTTATTTGGATTTCCCTTCCTGCCCTTGTAAAATTATCCCACCACAATGCTTGTACATTCACCCTCATCCTTCTGAACCATTCGGCTCTGCCATTGACCGCTTCACAAAATAGATGGGCTAATCTCATGGAGTATTTAATCTCAGATGCGTTCCTGAAAAGCAGACCCAGTCATAGTCTGTACATGGAGGAGACAGTGGTGGATTAATTGTAGAATAACTAAGTGAAATTGAATCAAGGCAGAGCAGTGGTTAGGGAAGAAAGTTTTGTCCTGTCCTAGTTGGGGCTGCCCTCCCTCTGATGGATCTGATTTGGACATGCTTTGGAGCCTGGTTTGCTTCTGGAAGCCCAGGTGTCAACCGCAGCCTGGATATAGTTTTGGCTCCTTCATCAGTCACAAACGCTGCTCTTGACTCCGTAGATAAAAGCTCCCCAAATCTTAAATCAGTGGGTTTTCTGGGCTTGAGCTCTTATCACAAAACAAATAGGCTTGA
>JAJKFI010009459.1:0-10609 GCA_029204185.1 Lerista edwardsae
ATGGCCTCTGGCCCAGGTGCCTTTAAAAGGGGAAGCCAAGTTCTCATCTTTATTTACGTCAAATCCTTTAAAAGTGCACTAGGGAGATGGTACAGGTGAGATGCAGTGCCGGCAGATGCAGCCACAGTCTTGTTTCTCAGGGGACTTTCCAGAGCCCTGGACGCAGGGCCAGGATCTCAGTCTGCGGAAAGAGACCCGGGAAGAGCCTCGCTCCGAGCCGGCCCCTCGCAGCCTTCGGGGGAGGAGGGAGAAGCTCAGCCCCGGAGAAGCCGCGAAGTCCGAGTCCCTCCGGAGGCTTCTGGGGGGAGGGAGGAGTCGGAGGAGACCCGCCTGGAGGCGGGAGCAGAGTCTGTCCTCTCCGCAGACCGGCACTCCAGGGGTTAAGAGGAGCGACTCCGGATTCCTGGAGCGGCGAAGGGGGGGAGGAGCGGGGAGGGAGTCCAGCTCCGTCCTTCTTCCGCCTCTTATGCAGGAGGAGCCGCGGTGCGTCTGATTGCTGCAAGCCCCACTGGGGGCGAAGGGGAATCCCAGGTGGGTGGAGAGGAATTGGGGGCGGGCGAGCAGGCGAGAGACCCCCAGACGGGCGGAGGCGTCCAGGCTCCGAGAGGCGCAGAACTGCAAGGATCCTCAAACTCCCCCCCCCCGCTCTGGGTCGGCCCTTCAATAGTTTTCCTCCTGTGCTGAGGAGTTTCGAAGCCAGTTTTGAGTCTCTGCCCCGCAGGACGGAGAAGACCCGCCTGCGAGTTGGAGGGCGAAGCAGAGCCTGTCCTCTCAGCAGACCGGCGCTCCGAGGGTTAAAAGGAGCGACTCCGGATTCCCAGAGGGGCGAAGGTGGGGAGCAGGAAGTGAGTCCTGCTCCGCTCATCCTCCGCGTTCCTCTGCCTCCTCCACTCCACTCCGGTTCAGGATCGGAAGCAGCCCTGGTCCAGTCCCCTGGGGGAGGGGAATCCCGGGCGGGCTGGCTGTCGGGGAACCCCCCCAGAAGGGTGGAGGCTTCCAGGCTCAGAGTGGCCCAGAGGCAGGTGAGGACGAGGGTGGGGCCGGAGAAGAGGAGCTGCAGGAATCCTCCCCCCCCCAGCTTTGAGTCTGCTCTTAAGTAGTTTTCTTTCCATGCTGAGGAGTTTTGAGAGGGACAGTGTAAAAGCCAGACAGAGAGACCCAGAAGAGGCCATAAGGGCGCCAGCCAAACCCACTTTCCTGCACCAGGGGAAGAGAAATGCAGCTCCGAGGTCCAGGAACAAACATTCCCTTCCCTGGGGGAGGCCTTCATGACTGCCCCCCAACTGCAGAATGCAGCACATGCCCCCAGTGGCATCTCTACAGGGAGGGCAGAGCTCTAAGTTTTGCAAGGAGCCTTACCCTGTCATGTGAATCCCTCCTCTCCCTTGCTGCTGTAGCCAGTAAGCATCGCCAAGATGTTGCTTTTCCCTGTGAGGACTGGCAACAACGGTGCAGGAAAGGAGTGAGTTCCACTGCAAGGTAAGGCTTCTTGCAAAACTTAGAGCTCTGCCCTCCCTGTAGAGATGCCACTGCATGCCCCATTGGCATGCCCCATTGGCACAGGTATGGCAGGGCTGGAAAGTGGGTGAGGATCGTGCCCTCCGTTGGGTGAAAGAACAGCAGGAGGAGGACGGAGGGGAGGCAGGAAATGCGGCAGGGAAGGGGGTGTCTCGGTGGGCCAGGAAAGGCTTGGAAGGGGCAGGTGTAGCCAGGGCTACAGTGCAGGTTGTAGGAGGGACCCTGGAGAAGCCTATTTGAGGCCCGGGACTGTGCCAGAAACTGGGGGAGGGGGTGCTTTTACCGGGTGTTTTACTTCTTAATGTGGGCTATATCTGTGGTGTTGTTTGAACTGTTGTAGATTTCTTTGCTCCTGGTTTTGACAGGTAGGTGGGATCAAAATCGTGAGACAGAGAGCTGAATTTTGCAGCTGAAAAGGATCCCTTCAGCATCCAAGCCTGATCCACAGGAAGCAGAGGGTTCCTTGGAGAGCTGATCTCTTCAAAAGAAGGAACAGAGGAGGGCAAAGCTGGGAGATCTTCCAAGGTCAATCAGTCAATCCACAGGTACTTCTATTCCGCTTTTCAGCACGAAGTTCACAAAGCAGTTTACAGGCAAACAGGAATAATCAAGTTAACTGGCACACGTCTCCGCGGGGTGGGGTGTGTGTGGTGGTCGCTTTCCACTTGCAGCGCTAAGTGGGCTTTCCCCTAGGCCCAAAGTCTCTGTTCTGGGAAGCAGCCCTGCCCAGACACCCCCCTTCTAGCCACACAGTTTCCACCCCTGCACCTGCCAATCAGGTTTTCCTCCACACCAGCTCTGATGGTCCAAATTGCAGGACGTCCCCTGAAATGGACACTGCCCCTGTCTGTCAGGCTGCTAAATAGCCACCTTGGGGACCCAGGGTGCCCTCTCAGCCTCCTTTCTAGCCCCAGGGTGAGGTCAATGCAGCTCCGAGGTGAGGGAAAAAACGTCACCTTCCCTTGAGGATGCCTCCGTGACTCCTGTTCCACTGCAGGATGCAGCACAGGCCCCCCCTGGAACAGCTGCGTCAGGGCTGGAAAGTGGGTCAGGATTGAGCCCTCCGTTGGGTGAAAGAACAGCAGGAGGAGGACGGAGGGGAGGCAGCAAATGCAGCAGGGAAGGGGGGTCTCGGTGGGCCAGGAAAGGCTTGGAAGGGACAAGTTCAGCAAGGAGACTGGAAGGAGGGGAGGGAGGTGATGAGACACAGGGAGGAGAGGAGACGGGGACAAAGCGGCAGAAGGAAGGAGTGGAGAAACGTGAGTCAGGTTGTGTGGGGCTCAGGCCCTTCGGGGCGTTTTTGGGTCAGAACCAAAGGGATGGAAGAAATGGGGAAAGCATCGCACAAGGAAGGGAGGCTAGAAGAGGGCCGGAAGGGTCAGTGTCTTCCCACCGTGTGTGTCTCCCTCGCAGGCCGTGGGGGGGGGTGTCGGGGCCACGTTCCAGAGCAGGGGTCTAGAAAACGTTTTTTGTGCCATCAATAAATAAATGAGGTGTGAACCCGGGGACCCCACTGCTGGTCCCTCCCCCCTCCCAGGACCCCGTCTACCCCCCCACCCCCATCACTGCCCACCAGCTACCCCCTTAGTACCCTCCCTGCACTGTAACCAAATGTTCTGATTATTGAGAACAAAAAGGTTATCACGAAGCCTGACACAAGTGAGAGCTCCTTAAAAAGGACTGGAGAGACTGTCGTGGTCCTGCCCATGTGCTTGGAAACCGTCCTGGGCCAAAACAACTTCAGCCACTGCCAGGTTTCATGGTCGCTTTTTCCGTTGTCTCTCCTCAGACGTGCGCCCTCCTCCCTGACTCCACACGTGGTCCGAACGTCCTTTATGGTGTTGCTTTGCTGGCCTGACTTGTGCCTGCCTGACTCCAGGATTGCACACTCAGTTACAGGGAACAGTGCCGGGAGCAGGTGGTGGTCGGGGTGGAGGTGGGCGGAAAGGGGCCTGGGAGGGGTGAGGAACGACGGTGGAGGTCCCAGTCCCATGTTTTAGATGTTGGTTTTTGTGGGTGAAAAAGATTGAGGACCAAGATGGAGCCAGACGGACAGCAGTTGGGCGGGGGCTATCCAGTGTTTTGCACAGAGTGCCACATGTATGACTATATGCCTCTGGGGCGTAAGTCGTGGGTGTGTCCTCGGTGCAAGGAGCTCCAGGCACTCAGGGAACGCGTCTGCTCCCTAGAGGCCTTGGTTGCTGACCTGGAGAAGCAGAGGCAGGCAGCGAGGGTCCATGGTGAGATATCCGAGGACTTGCAGGCTTTGTCCCACCCTCAGATGGGCAGCTCATCAGCTGCTGGGGAAAGGAGTCTCAGGGCTGGAGGACGTCAGACTGGAACAGAGGGACTCAATCCCCCAGCGGGGGGCCCTTCTTCCAGTGACGAGCCCGCATCCAGGCGCACTAAGGATGCTCCTCGGCGGGAGGGGGGTTGTGGTCTCCTTGCAGTGGGTGATTCTATAATTAGGAATATAGAGAGGGGGGTCTATGACGGATGTGAGGACCGCACAGTGACTTGCCTGCCTGGTGCGAAGGTTGCGGACATCACGTCTCGTCTAGATAGGCTGGTTAGGAGTGCTGGGGAGGAGGTAGCGGTCGTGATGCATGTAGGCACCAACGATGTGGGGAAATGTAGCCAGGAGGTCCTGGAAGCCAAATGTAGGTTGCTAGGCAGGACGCTGAAGGCCAGGACCCCCAAGGTAGCGTTCTCACAAGTGCTACCCGTTCCATGTGCAGGGCCAGCTAGGCAAGCGGAGCTCAGGGGTCTCAATGCGTGGATGAGACGGTGGTGTCGGGACGAAGGGTTTAGATTCGTTAGGCACTGGGGGACGTTCTGGGACAAGCCAGGCCTGTACAAGAAGGACGGGCTTCACTTGAACCAAAATGGAACCAGGCTGCTGGCGCTTAATATTAAGAAGGTGGCAGAGCAGCTTTTAAACTGATCCCTGGGGAAAAGCCGACAGGAGCCGAGTGGCGTCCGGTTCGGAACTCCTCATCCCTACGGGAAGAGGAGGGTGGAGGAGTGCCAAAGAGCAATGGAGGAGTAGGAAGTAGAACTTCAAACCTGAGTGTAAGTGACAGTTTGTCCAGTAAAAAGAGAGGAGGGGAAAAGGGATCAAAAAACAGTCCCTCCTTAGAGAACCCCGTATATAGGTGTTATTATGCGAATGCCCAAAGTGTCGGAGCAAAGATGGGGGAACTGGAATGTTTGGTGGCTAGGGAAAAGAGTGCTATAGTAGGCATAACGGAAACCTGGTGGAATGCTGAGAACCAGTGAGATACTGCAATCCCAGGCTACAAACACTATAGGAGGGACAGGGAAGGGCGTGTTGGAGGGGTGGCCATCTATATCAAAGAAGGGATAGAATCCAGCAGAGTAGAAACTGAAGGTGGGCCGGACTCCACCATGGAGTCACTGTGGGTTAAACTACCAGGCCATAAGAGCAATGTAATAGTGGGGGTGTGCTATCATCCTCCCGATCAAAAACTTGAAGGTGACCTTGAAATGAGGAAACAAATCAGGGCAGTGACCAAGAGAGATAGGATTGTAATCATGGGGGACTTCAATTCTCCTCATATTGACTGGGTCAACTGCTGCTCTGGTCAAGAAAGAGAGACCGGATTCCTTGCTGTGTTGAATGACTGTGCCTTAGAGCAGCTAGTTATGGAGCCCACCAGAGGACAGGCGACTCTGGATTTAATATTGTGTGGTACTCGGGACCTAGTTAGGGATGTAAGTGTTACTGAGCCATTGGGGAACAGTGACCATGCTGTGATTGGTTTTGCCATGCATGTCCAGGAAAGAGTGCAGAGCAAATCTGACACAAGAACCCTTGACTTTCAAAGGGCAGATTTCCCTCAGATGAGGAGGCTAGTTAGACAGAAATTGAAAGGGAAGATAAAAAGAGTCCAATCCCTCCAGGATGCATGGAGGCTGTTTAAAGTAACAGTAGTAGAGGCCCAGCGGAAGTGTATACTGCAAAGAAAGAAGGGTTCGACAAGGTCCAGGAGGGTACCTGCATGGCTGACAAACGAAGTTAGAGAAGCTGTAAGGAGCAAGGAAGCTTCTTTCCGTAAATGGAAGTCTTGCCCCAGTGAGGAGAATAAAAAACAACATAAACTTTGGCAAAAGACAAGTAAGAAGGTGATATGGGAGGCCAAGAAAGCGTTTGAGGAACGCATGGCTAGCAACATAAAAGGGAATAATAAAAGCTTCTTCAAATATGTTAGAAGCAGGAAACCTGCCAGAGAGGCGGTTGGCCCGCTGGATGGTGAAGGAGGGAAAGATGAGATAAAAGGGGACTTGGAGAGATTGCAGAGAAATTAAATGAATTCTTTGCGTCCGTCTTCACAGCAGAAGAACTGGGCAGATACCACAGCCCGAACAGCCCTTCCTTACTAAGGAATTGAAGCAGATAATCTATATATATAAAAACGGACGTATGTGTGTGTGTGTGTATGTATGTATGTTCCTTATACACGTCTCCGTCCCTTGACCCACAGCCACGAAACTTGGCACACACGTACCTTGCAGCCTGGAAGGAATCACTGCGGGGGTCAGACCCCTCTACAGCCCCCCGTTTTTCAGGGAGGGGGCCCGGATCGTCAGGAACCAAGGGGATTGCATTGGGCTACAGGTCTGCTGCCACCCGATGGTCACCGACGATTCTGCAGCAGCTCAGCTACCAGACAGAGGCAGAACAGAAAGCGAAACTACATGCTTTGCCTGCTTTGCCTGACTGGCCCAGGGTGGAAAGAGCAGGATCCAGAGACTTCCAGCACCCAGTCGGATCTGAGAGGGGCCTATGTCCAGGGAGCTAACAGGCCACCTCTGCCTGTTTCTCAGACGTCAGGGCTATCCTGCAACAGGGCCTGCAGACAGTAAGTGGGACCTTCATATTGCTCTCTTAGGTTAGGGTGTCCCTGTTTCCTCATTCATTTCACAGTGATAGTGTGCGTTTTGGGTTCCACGTCAGCAATACTGTGTTATTTCAGGGACGAGTTCTATATGTCTATCTATGGATCTCACTATGTCATACGTTTGAGGGAGGTTTGTATATTTGTGAGTATGTTCCACCATTACTCTGGAACGCCTGGAACGATGTTCACCACACGTGGTGCACTTATTCCTTACGATCTGGACAGATCTACTGTGGGGGTAGGGCCCCCTTTACGCCCCCAGAGGTGGGGGTGCACTGCAGAACAAACTCATTCCTCCTCCTAATAGAGCCTGGGGATAATGTCTGCCCCGGGCAACGCCGGGTCACAAAAAGCTAGTGGTTAATAAGGAAGATGTTTTAGATCAAATTGATAAACTACATATAAATAAGTTACCAGGCCCAGATGGTATACACCAAAGAGTTATTAAGGAACTAAAGAATGAAGTTGCTGACCTCTTAACTAGAGTATGCAACTTGTCCCTTCAAACGGCCACGGTGCCAGAGGATTGGAGGATAGCCAATATCACGCCAATCTTTAAAAAAGGGAGAAGGGGGGACCCTGGAAACTACAGGCCTGTCAGCCTAACGTCTGTTCCGGGTAAGATGGTGGAAAGCCTCTTCAAAGATAAAATCCTAAAACATGTAGAGGAACAAGTACTGCTAAAAGAAAGTCAGCATGGCTTCTGTAAGGGTAAGTCTTGCCTCACAAACCTTTTGGAATTCTTTGAAAAGGTCAACAGGCACGTGGATGTGGGTGAACCTGTGGATATCATATACCTGGATTTCCAGAAGGCGTTTGACACAGTCCCCCACCAAAGGCTGCTGAAGAAACTTCACAGTCAGGGAATAAGAGGGCAGATTCTCTTATGGATCCAGAATTGGTTGAGGGCCAGGAAACAGAGAGTGGGGGTCACTGGGCAATTTTCAGAATGGAGAGAGGTGAAAAGTGGAGTGCCCCAGGGATCTGTCCTGGGGCCGGTGCTTTTCAATTTATTCATAAATGACCTGGAGACAGGGATAAGCAGCGAGGTGGCCAAGTTTGCAGATGACACAAAACTTTTCCGGGTGGTGAAAACCAGAAAGGATTGTGAAGAGCTCCAGAAGGATCTCTCCAAGTTGGGGGAATGGGCAGCCAAATGGCAGGTGCGTTTCAACATAGACAAATGTAAAGTGATGCACATTGGGGCCAAAAACCAAAACTTCACCTATAGGCTAATGGGTTCTGAGCTGTCTGTGACAGCTCAGGAGAGAGATCTTGGGGTGCTGGTGGACAATTCAATGAAAGTATCGACCCAGTGTGCGGCAGCAATTAAGAAGGCCAATTCCATGCTTGTGGTCATTAACAAAGGGGTTGAGAATAAAACAGCCAATATTATCATGCCATTGTACAAATCGATGGTAAGGCCACACCTAGAATATTGTGTCCAGTTCTGGTCGCCGCATCTCAAAAAGGACATAGTGGAGCTGGGAAAGGTGCAGAAGAGAGCGACAAAAATGATTATGGGGCTGGGGCACCTCCCTTATGAAGAAAGACTGCAGCGTTTGGGGCTCTTCAGCCTAGAAAAAAGGCGCCTGAGGGGGGGACATGATTGAGACATACAAAATTATGCACAGAAGGGATAGAGTCGATAGAGGGATGTTCTTTTCCCTCTCTCAAAACACCAGAACCAGGGGGCATCTGGTCTTGATGTCTTTAAGAGCGGATTGGACAGATTTCTGGAGGAAAGGTCCATTGTGGGCTATAGGCAATGATGGATTGTGCAACCTCCTCACAAAGGTGGTGGGCTACTGGTATCGGGTCAAGGGAGTGGCAACAGGATGCAAGCATCTTGTTGTCTCATGCCTCCCTGGGGCACCTGGTGGGCCGCTACAGGAAGCTGGACTAGATGGGCCTTTGGCCTGATCCAGCAGGGCTCTTCTTATGTTCTTATGACCACTGGCCTGAGGTATTGTCTTTTCATGCATAACTTCGTGTGTGAATAGCCAGGGAGTGTTTCTAATCAGGTTCACAATCAATCAGTAGTATTTAAGAACATAAGAAGAGCCCTGCTGGATCAGGCCAAAGGCCCATCTAGTCCAGCTTCCTGTATCTCACAGTGGCCCACCAGGTGCCCCCGGGAGGCATGAGACAATAAGATGCTTGCGTCCTGTTGCCACTCCCTTGCACCCGGTTTTCTGAAGTAGCCTACCGCTAATGTAAGGGGGTTGCACAATCCATCATGGCCTATAGCCCATGATGGACTTTTCTTCCAGAAATCTGTCCAATCCCCTCTTAAAGGCATCTAAGCCAGATCCCATCACCACCTCCTGTGGCAAAGAGTTCCACAGATTAACTACCCGCTGGGTAAAAAAGTACTTCCTTTTATCTGTTTTAACTCCCCCAACCCTCAGTTTTAGTGGATGCCCCCTGGTTCTGGTGTTTTGAGAGGGAAAAGAACATCCCTCTATCGACAACCAGAACTGTACACAATATTTCAGGTGTGGCCTTACTGTCGATTTGTACAATGGCATGATAATACTGGCTGTTTTATTCTCAACCCAAGCATGGAATTGACCTTCTTAATTGCTGCCGCACACTAGGTCGATACCTTCATTGAATTGTCCACCAGCACCCCAAGATCTCTCTCCTGAGCTGTCACAGACAGCTCAGAACCCATAAGCCTATAGGTGAAGCCTTGGGTTTTTTGCCCCAATGTGCATCACTTTACACTTGTCTACATTGAAACACATCTGCCATGTTGCTGCCCATTCCCCCAACTTGAAGAGATCCTTCTGGAGCTCTTCACAATCCCTTCTGGTCTTCACCACCTGGAAAAGTTTTGTGTCATCCGCAAACTTAGCCACCTCGCTGCTTATCCCTGTCTCCAGGACATTTATGAAGAAGTTGAAAAGCACCGGCCCAAGACAGATCCCTGGGGCACTCCGCTTTTCACCTCTCTCCATTGTGAACATTGCCCATTGACCCCCACTCTCTGTTTCCTGGCCCTCAACCAATTCTGAATCCATAAGAGGACATGCGCAGCAGTAGTAGCGAAGGCCAATTCCATGCTGGGGATAATTTAAAAGGGGGTTGAGAATAAAACAGCCGATATCATTATGCCGTTGTTCAAATTGATAGGAATACCTGAAGTACTGCATGGAATTCTGGTCATCGCATCTCAAAAAGGACGTAGTGGAACTAGAAAAGGTGCAGAAGAGAGTGGCCAAGATGATTCCTGGGCTGGGGCACCTCCCTTATGAGGACATGCTACAGCCTTTGGAGCTGTTCAGTCTAGAAAAAGTTGCCTGAGGGGGAACGTGATTGAGACATACAAAACTATGCACAGCATGGATTGAGTGGAGAGAGAGATGTTCTTTTTCCTCTTTCACCACCAGAACTAGGGGGCATCTCCTCAAAGTGGGTGTTGGGAGAGTGAGAACAAATAAAAGGAAATCCTTTTTCACCCAGCGGGGAATTCATTTGTGGAACTCCTTGCCACAGGAGGTGGTGATGGGATGCAGCCTAGGAGTGTTTAAAATGGGATTGGGCAGATTTCTGGAGGAAACATCCATTGGAGGCAACGGGCCATGATGGGTGGTTCAACCTCCTTATTGTAGCCATAGGTTACCTCTGAATGCCAGATGCAGGGGAGTGGCAGTGAGATGCAAGTTTCGTGTTGTCTTGTGCGCTCCCTGAGGCATCTGGTGGGCCACTGTGAGACACAGAAACCTGGACTAGACGGGCCTTTGGCCTGATCCAGCAGGGCTCTTCTTATGTTCTTCTATGTTCCTGACACAGGTATCTCATTTCCTTGTTTCCTTCCCAGAGGACTTTCCCAAACCTGCCTTCATTTCCCAGCTGGAAGAAGGGGAGTCTGTCTTTTCCCACGACCTCCAGGAAGAACTGAAATCGGCAGGTAACCTGTTTTATGCACAGCTGTCGCTTCAGAGCATAGTGTGCTGGCTGAGTGGGGCTCCTTTGGCACACGGGAGACTCCCTCCCCTCTCTGGGGTATGTTGGTGCTGCTTCGGGTGCATTGGCCAAGTTCAGCTCTGCCGTTCTCAGCTCCTCTCCTGCCAGCTGTGGCAGTGGCTCGGCTGAGCTGTAGACTGGGAGCGCCATCCTCACCTGGAGATAGGCTGGCACTGTGAGGCCAGCCAAGTTTGGCC
>JAJKFI010009482.1:0-16481 GCA_029204185.1 Lerista edwardsae
CCCTTTTTTAATGACCCCAAGCATGGAATTGGCCTTCTTAATTGCTGACGCACACTGGGTCGATACCTTCATTGAATTGTCCACCAGCACCCCGAGACCTCTCTCCTGAGCTGTCACAGACAGCTCAGAACCCATTAGCCTATAGGTAAAGTTTTGGTTTTTTGCCCCAGTGTGCATCACTTTACATTTGTCTATGTTGAAACGCATCTGCCATTTGGCTGCCCATTCCCCCAACTGGGAGAGATCCTTCTGGAGCTCTTCACAATCCTTTCTGGTTTTTACCACCCGGAAAAGTTTTGTGTCATCCGCAAACTTGGCCACCTCGCTGCTTATCCCTGTCTCCAGGTCATTTATGAATAAGTTGAAAAGCACGGGCCCCAAGACAGATCCCTGGGGCACTCCACTTTTCACCTCTCTCCATTCTGAAAATTGCCCATTGACCCCCACTCTCTGTTTCCTGGCCCTCAACCAATTCTGGATCCATAAGAGGACCTGCCCTCTTATTCCCTGACTGTGATGTTTCTTCAGCAGTCTTTGGTGGGGGACCTTGTCAAATGCCTTCTGAAAATCTAGGTATATGATATCCACAGGTTCACCCACATCCACGTGCCTGTTGACCTTTTCAAAGAATTCCAAAAGGTTTGTGAGGCAAGACCTACCCTTACAGAAGCCATGCTGACTTTCCTTTAGCAGTACTTGTTCCTCTACGTGTTTTAGGATTTTATCTTTGATGAGGCTTTCCACCATCTTACCCGGAACAGACGTTAGGCTGACCGGCCTGTAGTTTCCAGGGTCCCCCCTTCTCCCTTTTTTAAAGATTGGCGTGACATTGGCTATCCTCCAATCCTCTGGCACCGTGGCCGTTTGAAGGGACAAGTTGCATACTCTAGTTAAGAGGTCAGCAACTTCGTTCTTTAGTTCCTTAATAACTCTTGGATGTATACCATCTGGGCCTGGTGACTTATTTAAATGTAGTTTATCAATTTGATCTAAAACATCTTCTTTATTAACCAGTATCTGATTTAATTCCTTCATTAGGAAGGGCTGTTCGGGCTGTGGTATCTGCCCAAGTTCTTCTGCTGTGAAGACAGATGCAAAGAATTCATTCAATTTCTCTGCAATCTCCAAGTCCCCTTTTATCTCATCTTTCCCTCCCTCACCATCCAGCGGGCCAACCGCCTCTCTGGCAGGTTTCCTGCTTCTAACATATTTGAAGAAGCTTTTATTATTCCCTTTTATGTCGCTAGCCATGCGTTCCTCAAACGCTTTCTTGGCCTCCCGTATCACCTTCTTACTTGTCTTTTGCCAGAGTTTATGTTGTTTTTTATTCTCCTCACTGGGGCAAGACTTCCATTTACGGAAAGAAGCTTCTTTGCTCGTTACAGCTTCTCTAACTTTGTTTGTCAGCCATGCAGGCACCCTCCTGGACCTTGTCGAACCCTTCTTTCTTTGCGGTATACACTTCCGCTGGGCCTCTACTACTGTTTTTTTAAACAGCCTCCATGCAGCCTGGAGGGATTGGACTCTTTTTACCTTCCCTTTCAATTTCTGTCTAACTAGTCTCCTCATCTGAGGGAAATCTGCCCTTCGAAAGTCAAGGGTTCTTGTGTCAGATTTGCTCTGCACTCTATCCTGGACATGCATGGCAAAACCAATCGCAGCATGGTCACTGTTCCCCAATGGCTCTTGGATGGATCTTGTGGATGATCTTGTAGGCCCCTTCCAACTCTACAATTCCATGATCTTCCAATGCACTGCCAAATGGCACCTGCTCCAAGTTGGAAGAGGACTCTTGAGCAAGCCCCCTCCTCCCCACTGCCAGTGGCTCCTCACTAGCCAGACGCCAGCTGGCAGTGCAACAAGGGATGGCAGCTGAACTTGCTCCTGCTCCCCCCTCCATCCTTCACTCACTCTGGATCAAAGAGAGAAGGTGGAAGATGGAGCAGGTGACAAGAGCAGGAGTCCTTTGCTGACCTTTAAAAACTTTTTGTGACTTCTAGATGTCCCCCTAAGCACTTCTGCAAGATTCTAATGGAGGCACTTCCTACAGAAACATATGCTCCTTTTAAATCTGCATTTCCCAAGCCGCTTACGAAAACCACACAGCAAATAGCAACAGGGAAAAAGTTAAACACAGACACACGTTGGCATCACATGGAAATATCAAACAGCAACTCTAGACTCCTTGTCATTCTGACCAAAGTCTTAGCCTAACAAATGAAGTTAGGCATCAGGCAAGTGGCAAGCACTCTGCAGCTGGGCGGCACCACCACCAAAAAGACCCCTTTTCCAAGTCAGCGTCTGATCTCTTCGGGGACTCCCGAAGTTGGGCTGCTGCTGCAGATCTCAATGTACTGTAAAGGCTGGGTCATGTGGGAGAAGATGATTCATCAAGCACCTGGGTACCAGTGGCATAGCTACCTAAGGACCTGGGGGGCGCAGTGCCCCCAGGTGTCACCCTCAGGGGAGGTGTCACCACTGAACCCCCCAATTTCAAAAATCGCAAGTGTATGGAACACTACCATCACGCTACATACCACTGGATGCGGACTTTCACCCGGAATTCAATGGAAAAACCCGGAGTGTAATACCTTTATTCTAGCAAATGTTATGGCCAAAAAACAAAAAGAAACCCCAAAATACAAGTGTGTTATGCAGGGGTGTCAAACATACAGACTGTGAGCCTGCATGATGAGTCCACGAATTTTATTGGGGGAGTGTCAACAATTTTCGGACCGAGCTACGCCACTGCCAGGTACCGAGCCATGTCAACAGACCTTTCCCATCAATTCCTGCTCTCTTGCAGAGGCGCCTACCTGTCGTCCTTTCCAGCCATCGTGCCACTGCTTGCTAAGTCAGGGTGGAAACGCCAAGGCAGCATTACCGCCAGACATTGCGGACAGTGCACTGTGCTGAATCAGACGTCTGCTGGTGGGGGACCTGGAGACAAATTATGAGCAGCCCTGTGAGATGCCGTGCTCTGCGCTTCTGACAGCTGAGCAGAGACAGCCTCCCGTATCTGTGGCAGAGGTGATGTGCCAGGGATCTGACAACTTCTGGGAGTGTGTGGAAGTCAAAGCTGGGGAGTCGGGGAGCAAATCCCTGCTCTGCAATGAAGTGCACTGGGTCCCCCTTGGACCATCCCCCGGCCTCGCCCTGAAGGAGGGAAGAGAGAGGAATAAGAACATAAGAAGAGCCCTGCTGGATCAGGCCAAAGGCCCATCTAGTCCAGCTTCCTGGATCTCACAGTGGCCCACCAGGTGCCCCAGGGAGGCATGAGACAACAAGATGCTTGCATCCTGTTGCCACTCCCTTGCACCCAGTACTCTGAAGTAGACTACTACTAATGTAAGGAGGTTGCTCCTTACTAATATAAGGAAGTTGGTCTTCACCTCTTGTGAGGTCACTTCCTGAAGATTCTTCCGGGTCCTGCAGCTCTGTTTCTATGGCAACTGTCTGTCCCTCTTTCCCTGCCAGCTCTGCCGGTAGAAGAAGAGGAACAGAAAATTCCTACATTAACTAAAATTAACTACAGACAGTTAAAAAACAGACCACAGAACCCGGAAGAGGTTTTCAGCAATTTTCAATCGTTGTGCTCCAAACCTGTAGACCTTCTGTGGTACCTCAATGTGCTGCAGTGCCACAGCTGAAAATTGCTAGTCTACTCCTCCAACTGGCAGCAGTTCTCCAAAATCTTAAGCACAGCCTTCCCCAATACCACTCTCTGAGATCCTTTTAACCGGGGGGGGGGGGGGTTAAGCACTGATCTTGCAAGGCATGAGTTCTACAACCTCATACAATATTTAAAATCCTGCTCTGAAAAAAAATCATTTCATTCATCATCCTAAAAGAGAAAATATTTCCAAAGAACATGGGGGGGGGGTCATTCAACTGTTGGCCACAATTTTCCCCATGGGAAAAATTTTGGGTGCAAGCCCAACCAACTTCCAGCACTGGCATAGCTGTGCCAGTGGGGCATGTGCTGCATCCTGCAGTTGGGGGGCAGTCACGGAGGCCTCCTCAAGGTAAAGGAATTTGTTACCTCGGAGCTGCATTGCTCTTACCTCAGTGCTGGTAAGTTGGTTAGGATTGTGCCCTTGAAGAGACAAACATTGGAAAAAATACACATACACAGAGAGATTTTAAATCTGTTGATTGGTCCATGTAGCACAAGAACGGCAGGGAACAGCAGCTCTGTAGGGCTCCTGCCCCCCCACCCCAATCCTGCGTACTCAAGAAGATCCTTTTGACAAGCTATTCCAGGAAGTGGACCTGAGATCTTTTGCATGCCAAGAATATGCGCTACGATGTTATGTCCCAAGAATATATGCAATGATATGTGCTATGATGGTCCAACGTGTAGCAATGTGTAAGCAGTGATGTCATGCAGGGGGTACGCGAGTACCGGTTTCTAGGATTACAGCTGGCCCCGCCCATTCGCCCACCCACTCGTCAACTCCGCCCTCTGCAACGTTTGAATTTCCTGCATGTTTGAGTTGCCTGCATGTTCTCAGAGCCAGGCAGGCAGGCAGGCAGCGAGCGGAGCCTTTCCTTTCCTTGCCACTGAAAAATGAGCTGCTCTGGGGTTTTAACATGATGCCAGGCCTCCTTAACCTGTTCTGGGGGTGCTGTGGAATACTGTTGCAACTGTTGGGTCAGCTTAAAATCATTTGAGGCCTCAAAAAGGGCTTTTTTCATGTCACTTCCTGCCACGACATCACTTCCGGCTTATGACATCACTTCCGGTGGGCGGGTCCTGACACGTGCCAATCAAAAGTGAGTACCTGTTCTTAAATCATTTAGATGACACCACTGTGTGTAAGCACATTGGAGAAGAAACCTCTATATTTCAAGCCCAACATCAGTCGGATCCTTTAGCCTGCCCATCAAAGCAGGGTGAGGGGTGCTTGAGTACCAGAGCCTCAGCATGCACACTGCAGCAAGCGTAAAATAACAGTAGCACGTTTATGGCAAGTAAGTGAGCCCCAGGGTCCGACTGGCACAGCTCACTGGAATGGCTGAGAAAGACGAGGGCTCCAACCTTACATATACTTTCCGGAGAGGGGCTGCCCAATCCTGCCTAAACATCCCCATGCCAATGCAGCAGCACTAGCACAGACTACACTGCGTCCCGCAATAAGGTTTAGCGGGTGTAAAGTCTCCTCGTAGTAAGCCCCGGCCTGCAATATGGGTCAACTCAGACCTGTACCAGCTATATAGTTTTCGCAAGTCACATCAATCAATCAATCAATCAATAGGTACTTATATACCGCTTTTCAACAAGAAGTTCACAAAGCGGTTTACAGGCAAATAGTAATAATAAAGTTAAATGGCTCCCTGTCCCAAAAGGGCTCACAATCTAAAAAAAGGCAGACCGCCAGCAACAGCCACTAGAAAGACTGCGCAGGGGTGAAGAGGGACAGTTACTCTCCCCCTGCTAAATATAAGAGGAGCACCACTGGAAAAAGTGCCTCTTGTCCAGTTAGCAGGGGTCTGTCCAGTTAGCAGGGGTCATTATGAAAAATTTCATAATTTTGCTTATTAAGAAAGTATTTGTAAAAGTTTACTTCAGAGTCTGGTTATTTCTCTCCATTTCTCTTCAGAGGCTGGTTATTTCCTGATCCATGTTGGTGGATCAGGGCTGGGAATGGGATAGTAAGCTGCATGAGTTAGCACCACCGATACCGCCCACTCCCAGACTTGATCTGCCCACCCTTTGCCCCCATTGCTGCTGCCCCCCACCTTGCCCTTCCACCACCTCTGTGCTGCACAGAACATACCTGCTCCAGCAGGTATCATCTGCATGTGGGAGAAGGCTCTGTCCTCCCTACCAGTGCACCTTATTGTAACACCACTGCAAAGTGCTTTACAGCACGTGGGGAACAGGATTGGGCCATTTCAGTCTCACTGAACTTAATGGGACTTGCTTCTGAATAGACATTTGTAGGCTTGCACTATAAGTAGAGGTGCTTGTTTGTCAGGACAGGATTGCAGCCTTACTGAACACAATGGGTTTACTTCTGAACAAAATAAATAACACTGTTTTCAAACACCTCTAACTATAAGGCACTGTACTGACAGTCAATGAAAGACAACTGCAACAAATAACATAATCAACATTGTTCGGGCTAACGGTGATCAAACAAAACTATTGTTACCTAACATTTTGCCCACTGCTGTAAGATGCATTCTCAAAAGACAAAGATACAACAAGCAGCTTTCCAAACTCTCCAGAATAACTACGAATCTCTGGAGTGAAACAAACCCCTATACAGACTAATGAAAGCAGCAGTTTTCCACTTAACTCTAAAAGCACCAGCTGTCAATCCTCAAGTTCACTACTGAGTAACCCACCAGGTGTTACCTGATGAGCATAGGGGTGGCCAGGTGCTGTCAATTTGGAGTACCTGAGAATTAGAAACTATGTGGGGCAGCAAGGCAGGGGCAGCTCATGACTGACAGAATTACGGCTATTTGACTAGACTGGACCAAAAAGGGCATTAGCTATATAAGCGGACCTATAGTGGCATGTTTGGAGTGCAGGGGATGCTCTGTCCTTTGGAATGCTGACCCTGAACTGCAGTGGGAGCAAAGTACTTAGTAAGAACCTTAGTCATGTAGTAAGTACTTTATTGTGTTCTGCAGCCTTTAAAATGTATGTAGATGCAAACTTTCCAGAGCTGATATAGCTGCAGCAATGGGGCATGTGCTGCAACCTGCAAAGGGTGGGTCAGTCATGAAGGCCTCCTCAAGGTAAGGGAATGTTTGTTCCCTTATCTCAGAGCTGCACTGCCCTTACCCCAATGCTGGAGAGTTGGTTAGGATTGCACCCTGTATCTCACTCACTGTTTGCAACCCTTCCTTTAGAGCCCCGGGATATGGGGTGGAGAGACTTCCTCTTACTTACTAACCCAGAAACACTTTAATAAACTTTTAAAGTTGTGTGTGCTTATTGATTGGCCAGAGGGAATGGGACAACCCCAAGGAACTGTTGGAGGATTTGGGTAAATTATCTGATAACCTGGGGATTCCCTCCTTTTGCTTGTGGCCAGAATCTTGGAGAGAGGCATAGGCAGGCAGGGGAAGGTGAGCACACTTGATGGCTCACCTGGTGGACAACGATGGGGCCTGGGTGCATGAGAACAGGTGTAAACTGCAGTCCCCATTGCCTGAGACACCTTGGCACCTTGGGGCAACAACGTTGCACTTAATAAAGCAGCTCCTTAGAATGGTCCAATTTGCAAAATGGCAGCACCCCAACATGGGTTTAGATGCCATCGGTACACAAAAGAGTATTAATTGAGCGCTCTGTGAAAATAGAGCAGACCCGAGTTGGGAGATCCTCAAATGCCTTTTAAAAACCAAAACAAACGAGTGGCCACTCATCAGCAAAATACCTTCTCTTCTGCGTACCTGCTGGGTTTTGATAGCCTGGAAAACAGGCTGATGGGACCATGGGAATTCGAGCTAGAAGCAGCTGTGGCGAAAATCGAGGCAAGCCTTTCTCTTCTCGGAAAACACGCAGTCGTTTTTCAGATCCGCACACATGCAGGCTGTACGCACGCACCCTGGTGACAACGGAGCAATCGGACGGAACCATTCCTTTTTCCAAAGTGACCGGGGGGGTGTCAGGATCTGGCTTTTGCCCCCTGCAGCCCCCTCTCGGCCCCTGGTGCAAAGCCTCCCTCTCTCTAGCTTGCATTTCTTTCTAGACTCGTCTCTCAAGCCTCTGGCATCTGCAGTGGGAGCAAACGATCTCCGGATCTAGCCTGCACACCAAGCAGCAAACGAAAATGAAGATGTTGAATGCCTGCCATCTAAAAGCAGGATGACGGGACGTGGCGTTGGGGGGAGGATGGGAATTAGAAAGCCAGCACTTTGGAGCTGGTGCAGGTTTGGGGGGGGGGTGTCTGTGTGCTATTCGGTTTGCAGAATTGCTATGGTGATTCCCAGCAAGGCCAAAGCAGAGCAGGCAGCAGTGCTGTTCCGTGTGTCGAATCAGAGCCAATACTGCTGTATGTGGAGGCATCTGCTGCCTCATCATATCCCTATGCATACTAGGCAAGGGATGAGGAAGCTCTATGAAAATAAGTAGGGGGGGAAGGGTGCATTTGTTCCATGCAAGAAGATACTTCAGCAGACTTGATCTTGAACTGCAGCTTGGAACCCCGCAGGCAGAGGCAGATCTAAGGGAGGGCAAAGCTCTAAGTTTTGCAAGAAGCCTTACCTTGCAGTGGAAATCACTCCTCTCCTGCACCATTTTAGCCAATCCTCACAGGGAACAGCAACATCTTGGCATTGCTTACTGGCTACAGCAGCAAGAGAGAGGCGGGATTTACATGACAGGGTAAGGCTTCTTGCAACACTTAGAGCTTTGCCCTCCCTGTAGATCCGCCTCTGCCCACAGGGGCCTGCAAGACGCTGTGAAATCTCCGATTCCCCCGTCACAGAACCAACGGTGACAATGAGAAAGAGGGGTGAGCGTGTCAATGGTACACAACACTGCAAAGTATTAAAAGTTTCACATCAACTGTCTTTCAGAAGCCCTGGGGGGAAAATGCTCTATGCAGGCCGGCCTCATCTTATCCCTCCAAACGTTTGCCAACCACCCTGGGACTCCTCAGGAGGAGCTACACTCTAAGCAGGCCGCTGCTATTTTGCTGGGGCTGGGAATGAAGAGGAAGGCAGGAACAAAGCCAGCGGCATGCTTCTAGCTGAAATCCAAAGGTTCACCTTGCAGCAGGCCAATGGCCCACCCAGCTCAGCCTCCTCCCTGCACACAGTGGCCAGGCAGTCTTCAGAGAGGTTCACAAGCAAGGCTTGCCGTTTGGCCTTCTAGGATGGAGTTGCATCTTCATCTATCAGACCAACAGTCCATGCCAGTGCATGTCTACTCAGAAGTAAGCCCCATTACAGTCAGTGGGGCGTACTCCCAGGTAAGCAGGATTGCCACCCCAAGCACCACAAACTGGCTCACAGCCCAATCAGGGATGCTCACCCGTCTCAATGGGGGTGGGGGGGGGACTCTCAGTTTGTTGACATTCTGGACGATCCTCATTCACACATTCCGGCCAAGGCATCTCCTTCTCCATCCCAAGTTGCTTTGCACTTTCAGTGCCCACCTGGTCTGTTTCTACCCCACTACAGATCAAGGCTCGATCAAAGCTCACACCTTTTGTAAACACAGGACGCATCGCCAGTACTAGACCCCTGCTAGCCGCTCATGTTTTGGGAAACCAGTGAATCAGCAAGTAGACCTACTATACTGGGCTCATCGGCACGCGTAAGGGGGAGGAGGGCCAAACGGGGGTGGGGGGGATGCCCACTTTGGCCGTTGGAGGACAGGCTCTGTGCCAAAGCTGCACTTCGAAGTATGTGCACTCGAGAGACAGGTAGAGACGGTGGAGCGGGACCGTCACACGCCAGAGGATGAAGGGAGGACGAGAAGGAACAGGGAGAGCCGTTTCCTGGCTGGGGGGCAATGGAGAGATCGGCTCCTGAGCGTGCGGGCATTGGGGGCTTGCGAGTCAGGAGGGGCGCCGGAGAGCCACGGACCGAAACGAAAGGAGAGGAGAGGCTGGGGGGGGGATCGCGGATGCAGAAAAGGGGCAGAACCCCCCGCGCGAGCAAGCGATGCAGACACCATGAAGGGAGCGGACGCGGGAGGGGGTCGGAAGGGGAGACGCAAGGAGAGTTGGCGGGGATGGAGGGATGAGAGCGGGGAGGCTCGCGGATCGGGCGCTGGGGAGGCTGGAGCAGGAGGCACCGTTCGCCGCCCCCCCCCGCGCTACTCACACGTAAGCGTGGTAGATGAACGCCCAGCCTCGGGGCCTCTCGAGCACGTTGTAGAGGAAATTCTGGAGCTTGCGGTAAAAGGCGTTCCTCTTGGGCGGCTTGCCGGAGACGGCCGAGCGGGGCTTGCTGAGGATGGAGCCGCGCTTGCTGCCGCCCTCGGGCCCGGCGATGAGCAGCGCCCCGTCGCGGGTGGAGTCCGGCGCGCCGGGATCCAGCCCCACGAAGCCCACCTTCAGCTTCTTCTCGCCCGACGCGCTCGGGTACACGCCTCCGTTGCGCGACTTCTGCACCATCCTGCCGCCGCCGGTCGGGCGCTCAGAGGGGCTGCGCGGGGCGCGGAGGCGGGCAGGGGCGCAGCCCTGGGCCGGGGGGGACCGGCAGCCGCATGGCAGGTGGCGGCGGCGGCGCTGCGGCGGAGGCTGCGGCTGGCTGCCGCAGCTCAGGGAACAAGCGGAGGAGGCGCGGAGGCGACCCCGGAGCGAGACGCGCGCAGGGGAGCCCGGCGAGGAGGAGCCGCCGCGGCCGCAATCTGCTCGGCCCACTCTCCCCCCGCTTTTGGCGCAGCTCCTCCCGGCCGCCGCCGGCCGCCTCCCCTCCCTCCCTGCCTTAACTCTTCCCTCGCCGCTCCTGAGCTGCCAATCGGGGGAGGGGGTGGGAGGAGAAACCAAGAGAGCCCCGCCCCACTTCGGGCCCTCCTGGGAGCCGAGCAGCTCCCCGGAAACGACCTCTCAGTCAGGTCCAAACCCTGTCCGGGCTGAATGACGTGTATTTTGCTGTAAAACGTTTCTCTTGCTTAAAGCGCCTCTGGGCATGTGCAGAGCGTTGCGGTTGGTAGATGCCACCACCACCGATTAATAACCTGATCTCTGTTGAGAAGTGAAGCGCCGAGGAATCCAAACGGGACTTAACTCAAGGCTGCAGCTTAAGAACGAAGGAGCTGCAGGCGTCGGGGTGAGGATCAACCCGAGCCTTTGTTTTATGTTAGAAGTTAGCTTTGCGCGCGCGCGCACTCACACACCACACACACACACACACACACACACACACACACGTCTCCACATTGTCCCTGAGCAGAGCTGTTGTTTTCTGCAGCGCTCCCTCTCTGCCAATGAAAAGGCTTTCCAAAACCCACACTGGATGAGACGAAAGAAACGAATCCAGACACCCAATCAAAAGCAGGATTCTCCATCACAATAACACTAAAAGGAAAAGCCTACCTGGAAAAACATACATTTCCCAGTAGCCATGTGTGGCTGTGAGAGCTGGACCATAAGAAAGGCAGAGCACCGAAGAATAGATGCTTTCGAATTATGGTGTTGGAGAAGACTCTTGAGAGTCCCCTGGACTGCAAGGAGATCCAATCGGTCAATCCTCCAGGAAGTCAAGCCTGATTGCTCCCTGGAAGGACAAAACCTGAAGCTGGAGCTCCAATACTTTGGCCACCCCATGAGAAGACTTTTTAGAAAAGACCCTCCTGCTGGGAAAGATGGAAGGCAAAAGGAGAAGGGGGTGGCGGAGGATGAGATGGTTAGATAGTGTCACCGAAGCAATGAACATGAAATTGGGCGAACTCCCGAAGCTAGTGGAAGACAGGGAGGCCTGGCATGCTGTGGTCCAGGGGGTCATGAAGAGTCGGACACGACTTGGTGACTGAACAACAACAACATGGAAAAAGGGAGGAGAAGACTTTGGAGCAATGTCGGCTCTGCAAAGCTCCCGTCTTGAAAACAGCTGATGGAATCCTGTGCACACTCAGCCAGGAGAGAAGCAGAAAAGCAAGAGATTATACAGACTGGCTTGAACGATGCCATCCATGCAGGCCATGTGACCCTGACTTGGCTTCTTCGTCCATCTCCGGCCGCGGCTTTCTGGGATTTCAGACAGAGGTCTTCCTCAGCCATACCCGGACAGGTCAGGGAAGGAATCTGGGACCTTCAGCACAAAGGCCCTGTTGCCCAAAAGCAGCTCACATGTGTTTTATGTTGAAGTGTGCAGGGGACATGGCTGTGCACATTGCCAGGAGAGCATGACTCAGGCCAATAATGCGTGGCCAGCTCTAGAACTGATGGCAAGAGGCCGCAGGCAGTAGTGTCCCTAGAAGGGGGGCTGAGTGCTGGGTTTGGCAAGGCGCCTTACCTTGCTGTGTGAACCACTCTGCTCCGTCACCGTCTTAGCCAGCTCAGGTGGCGAAAGCAACACTATACAACGTGGCCCTTCTCCTGAAAAGTCTGGAGACCCCTGTCCTAGGAGCTACTGGCCAAGGAGAACAGGTTGTTTGCCAAACAAAAGAGGACCCTCCAGAGGCAGATCTAAGGGAGGGCAAAGCTCTATGTTTTGCAAGAAGCCTTACCTTTCAGTGGAAATCACTCCTCTCCTGCACCGTTTTAGCCAATCCTCACAGGGAACAGCAACATCTTGGCGTTGCTTACTGGCTACAGCACCAAGGGAGAGGAGGGATTTACATGACCGGGTAAGGCTCCTTGCATCACTTAGAACTTTGCCCTCCTTGTAGATCCGCCTCTGGGACTCTCAGCAATCACTGTCCCCACCAACTCCCCGGCTAAACTCAGTCAAGGAGGCATGTGAGCAGCCAAGCTCATGGAGCACCCAAGCTGGCCACTGCATCCTCACCAGGTGCAAAGGAAGCAGCAATCCAGGGCTACCACCTGCCAAAGAAAGAACTTCAGCCTACAAAAAATCCAGTAGGATTTTTTCAGGATCCAATACAAAAATCCAAAATGCAGTGGAAACAAAGAAGACTCTCCTGCCTTCTCCTCCCCTGGGCTTCATCCTGCCTTGCTGCCAGTCTTTTGTGCATTGGAGTTGTGTGAAGCCATCCCAGTTCCAGCCACAATCCAGGGATCACCTGGCTGACCCAGTGCCGTGCCGAAGCGAGGGAGAACTCACACAGACCAATATGATCAATAATAAAGTTCTGGTTTATTGTTGAATACAGACTCATATTTATGGTTCAGTTTCCCAAGGCATTCGTTCATTAATTAACCCATCAGAAGGCTGCATTGATTAGCTCAGGAAGTATCGGCAAACAAGACTGACAAGATTAACAAGGGTAAACAGACTTGATAGACTTATACCTCAGGGTTACATCATTAACCCGAAAAGTTTCAATTAACACCTTGCAAACAATGGGTAAACCGGCAAACAAGCTTAAACAGTCTTGCGGCTTTCGCTATCTCTCTTCCTTATTAGCGCAGGACGTTCCGCTTCGATCTCCTCGCCCCGTTCGCCATCGGGTTGCGCAAGGGTCAGCCGTGTCGTGCAAGGGCTATTTGATTGCAGCAGTCTCCCGGTTCGCTCTGGCCCATGCTCCCCCAATCCCATAGTCCCCAGCGAAAACCAATCTTTGCACAACATCCAACATCTCCCCCTCTTCTTTTGAACAGCTGCTCGGAAGTTTTAAAGGCAACATTTTGGATACATTGAAAACAGCAAGGACTAAACAAACACATTAAAATACATATAACTACTATTATCAGTACTGGCTGAATTATATGTAGCAACCAGGCTGGCACTCCTAGTGAATGGAACCAGTCTGCCACGGGGTCGGTCTGAATTCGGATGTTTTGCAAGTTTTGCGTTAGCCTTTTGAGTTTACTGACAACAGAGACCTTCTAGTTCGCAGTTATATTTATTTGATTTCTAGCCCAGCACGCCAGCCGGCGTATCTGATCAGCGTTAATCCCTGCTTGAAGATGCAAAAACAATGGCAGTGGTGCTACTAAGTTCTACTTTATCATTGCAATCAGCAGGCAGGGCAATATCGCGCCTGGCTCTCCTCTTGGTGAGATTCTGCACGACAGTCATATTTACAGTAACTTTAGTGTTGACACGGCCCGCCCCATGCACTTCCGCAAAAAATTAGCTATGGTGAAAATAAGTTTGTCTTGCAGCATTGGTCTTACATTCACCCAGTTTACAAGATGCCTAACTCCCCCTTTTCTTTTAAAAAGAGGGAAATATATCTTTTTATATCCTGATGTGTACGTTTAATAATTGCTTGCTACTAATTTCTAAAAACTTAAAGCCTTGGTAGGTTTGGAGAGCATAAGGATGCTTACATAAAAATTAGAAATGCAACTTTGAATTAATGATTTCTAGTTTAGCTGAGCCCGCGGGTAAACTTGCAAGCAATTTTGCTTAGGCATTTCAGTTTTTTCAAAAAGCTTTATTTGGCTCCTTTAAAGTGTGATTTGCTGCTGGTAGGACTCAGCTTTGTTTAGGATTGAAGCAGCGTTGCTGTAAACATGAACCTTTGTGATTTAGAGAGATTTGGTTTGAAATATTGGTAATGTTTACACCACCTTTTTATACAAGCCTTGTTTAAAAATGGAACTTTCATTATTTTAGGAAACAGATTTTTAAAGGCTTAGGCTTTATAGTTCACACAGCACAGCGTTGAAGGAAAGAATGCATGTTTTTTGCTGAGATTAAGGGACAGGAATTCCCTGAGAAGATAAGACGCTGGGTGAGTCACCCTACTACTTTGCTTTGGAGGAAAGAGGAGGGGGTTTGGAAACCCCAACTCAGTGTCAACTGTCTCCCCCCCCTTTTGGGCTAAGAGGGAGGGGGAGCATGTGATTCTAAGAATGGCTGAAATATTTACTATGCCAGTCTGTAGCTATTCCCGTTTTTAGAACTGTCTTTAATACCTCTAAATGAATATCTAAGAATAACAGACACTATCATGTTACACCAATCTCCATTCAATGTTCTGTGTGAAATTCCCACAGAATCCCCAATAGCACTGCCTATTAAACCACATTCCAAAGGACTCCTAAATAAGTTTAGCTATAAAACACTAACAAATAGGCAATCATACATTCAATTTAAAATACTTTCTAAAGATTACCTGGTTTTCTTTGGCGAGGTTTAGTGGCATTCTGATGCACACTAGTGTTTAAACTTAACTCAAATTTTTTCCAAACAGAGAACAAATAGTGCACAAAACCAAAAAAAAATATATCATGGTACCAGGAATGAGCTCAAAAATGAAAAGAAGTGTTGCAACAATATTACAGGAAAGAGATAGTAAGCAGAGAAGCAGAAAAGAAGTCTGGACACAGAGGTGTGCCCACACACACATACCTGGAAAACACCTTTTTACACACAGACAAGACATATACATGTAGGACAGACAAGACATACAGCGCGCATTTTGACTTTACATGACAAACACGTAACATTTAACACTGGACAGCCTTTGCAGAGAATTCATTACTTGCTTTCCGTGGTGTCAGAAGAAGGAATTGCCTTTTTAAACGGTCCGTCTCTCTTTCTTTGCGTTTGATTTGCGTCTTCCCTGTGTGTGCGTGTGTTTGATCTGCATTTGGGAGACTAGTAGCGGGGAGGGCGGTGATGTGCCTTTCGCTGCTGTCGGCATTTGTATTTTTGGGCTGCGTTTGTGGAGCGCTCGCTGTCTTTCGGCTGTGAGCCGCGTTAGATCGCTCGCGGGGCTGCTTTGCTTTCTTACTATCTTGCTTGCCGTTGCAGATGCTTTTCTCGCTGAGCACGCAATTCTGGAGCCGCCATCTATCGCTCAGCCATCTTCCCCCGGTTCCGGCTTGACTGGCGGGGGGCGGGCGGGCGGCGGGCAGACGCGGTGCGCGGTGGCTTGGCCGGTGACTGGCCAGGTTGGCGAGCGGCCGGAGCGCCCGGCTGGCCCTGCGCGGTGCTGGGGGCTGGCTTGGAGCTGCTGGGCGCCCGCTCCTTGCTTTGAGCGCGCCCGCCTGCCCGCCCCGACTCCGGGCTCTGCTTCGGGTTTTCCTGTGCGCCGCCGCTTGTAGGACTTCATAGGCTTTCTTCTTATTTTTTTTCCATTGTGACAAATCCGGGTAAGTTTTGCCTGGGATATTCTTGTTCATGGGCAAAGGAGCATCAGCGGGGTCAGGTGGGGCCGGGGGATTAGCGAAGGGGGCTTCCTCAGGGACTGGGCTTGTATACGGAGGGAAGCTGTCAGTGGGACCCCCCAAGGCCGTCTTTTTAGCTTCGGAAAGGGGATACATTTCAACCTCCTTAGATGGTGCCCCTGATGCTGTCAATCCTGTATCTTTACCCTCCTCCTTTTCAGCAACTCCCAACGCCTGCCTTATTGCCCGTTTGGCTTCCACTTCTCCATGTAACTTAGGCATAATTTTAGTCATTGTCCTGTAAATGGGGGCTAATCGCTGTGCCTCAGCATTCTTGTTCTGTACTGAGTCCCACAAATCCGCCCCAATGTTTTTCCAAGCTGGTAGCAAAAAGACGTCTTTCAAGTCCTTAAGATGACCCCGCCTTCGAGCCCATTGACATATGGTGCTCGCATCTTCTTCCTTTAATTTGCAATCATACTTCGGGGCCAATTCACACAACCGGAGCCCTTCCGTCTCCGAAGCCGATACGGCTATTCCCATCCCGCTTCCCTGATCCGACCGTCACCCTTTGGACTTTGTCGACCAGTCTCCCTTTTTTTATCCTGACTCACCAGCCAGCGTGGCCACTTCTCCGTTTCCGCCTCTCTCGGGCGCCCGGGGGATCCTTTGGCTCGTTTCCTTTTGGCTGTCCGCAGCGATCCTACCCCGTCCGGGATGCTAACCTCGCACCTGTCCGCTGATTATTTCTAATCGCGTCGGGGTCACCATTTGCCGTGCCGAAGCGAGGGAGAACTCACACAGACCAATATGATCAAT
>JAJKFI010009487.1:0-13612 GCA_029204185.1 Lerista edwardsae
GGGGGGGGGGAGATGATGTTACAGTGATTCTCGAAATCTGAGCAGAGAAATCTGAAAACTTTACGTAGAAACAAACAAAATTGCAGAGAACCGGGCGAAGAAAACAAGAGTCACAACAAAAGAGAGAGAGCCACCCGAAGGGCAGTTGAGACATGTGAAGCTTTTCGGGAACGAGCCTGCCTGTATGCGTTTGATCTGGGTTATAATGCCAGCCTTGAGTGGGAAGGAGGAGATCGGTTGGGATGAATGACGTTGGGAAAGGGGGATGTGATAGCGGAGCCAGGATGCTGATGCGGTGTCAGAGCCATTGGCCGCTGATTGTGATCAATCATTCCGAGCCCTGGGAAAGGGGGAACGAGCGAGGCAGGGAGGAAGCAGCCCAAACACCCAGCGTGAAGTCAGAGGAGTGCAGCCACCTTTCCAGGAGAGTTGGCCGGAGAGAGGGGAGGGGGAGGAAGTGTGCCCAGCCCGGCTTAGATGGGCACGGATTGACTGCCACGAGGAGAGAGTGTGAGTTCGAACTGGTACCTCTCGTTTGATGCCGCTTGCTTTTTGCCCCTGCGCCCTAGAAGTAAAAAAGAAAAAATTTCTTTGGGGAAAGGGGAATTTCGGCGGAGGGATGGTGATCGCTTTGAAGATTTCATCAATGGGGGGGGGGAGAGGGGTGTCCCAAAGGATTGCTTGTGTGCTTGTCTGTGTAGCAGCAAGTATTTATGAATGGAAAACAGGTTTGATTTCATTTGCAAGCCATGTGTTGGGATCAGATTTTCCTAGCCAACATTTGTTTGATATAACTTTTATGTACCCTGCTCTAAGTGGGCCATAAGTTGTGAATGCATGAAAAAAAAAAAGCCCATACTTAGTATATGCTGGCAAGAATGAATGGATGTAAATAGGGATCTGGTTCTGAACTTAGCTGTTCCAGTTGATGCCGCACATGGTGATTGGGGGCCCAATCCTATCCAACTTTCCACTGCTGGTGTAGCCGCAATGCATCCTCAAGGTAAGGGAATAAATTTTCCCCTACCTTGAGGAGGTCTCCCTGACTGCACCCCCACTGCAGGATGCAGTGCACACCCCTTTGGCACGGCTACATTGGCACTGGAAAGTTGGATAGGATTGGGCTCTGGGTAAACTTATGGGGAAAGTACCAGAAACACATACAAGAATGATGCCTCTTTGAGGAGCTGTTTATCATATTGACTTACTGTGTTCCTGTCAGAGTCAGAATAAGGGATGTTTGTCATGAACCATTAGCATGAGTACACCTTATTTAAGTGTTTATTTAAGTATTTTCCCCTCCCCCATTTCTTAAGGAACTTTTGACTTTTTTCCAACTAAGGTCCAGTCAAAAGTTGGAGAAATAATATTCCCAGAGATGGAGTTCTCCCCTTCCCCCATTGATTATGTTCTTTTCACACCTGTGCAAATGGTGGGTTTGATTGCACAGATCCAGAAGGAGGGTCTTGTCACTGAAAATATTCTATAGTGTGGCAATGTTAAAAGCATGTTGTTGTCACTTTTTGTTGTGGTGCAAAGTTACCGTCTAAATATGCAGATGAAGGCCCTGCTTTTGTAGCCTTTTTTAAAGACTTCATAGCAAATCAGCAAGTTCCTAAGACTTCGTGACATTTTTCTGGTGTAGAAATTCACTCAGGACATTTTTGCAAGATTCTGCCTATTATTTTCAGGCAAACCTCCGAGTTGTTTAGTAATACGTGATATAGGGTTGTACTTATTATTTCTTGCCATTAGTCTAGCTTTAGAATAAGTCATAAAATGCTTAACAATGCTTAACAACGTCCCCGTCCCCCCCCCCCCGATTGTGTATACAGTCATCTTAAGGAATGATTGCTGTCACAGAAAAAGAAAAATAGGGCTCAATAGTGTGCACAGGCAGCTGTATATGCATTTATTTGTGATGTGTGTAATTGTCACTTTTTAACATAAGATGTGACAAAGAATCAGAATGTACGTGTAATCAAACACTTTCAAACATCTCAGTGAAACTGAACTTCAAGAAATTATCCATGGCTATCAGTATTCTGCTTCCTTGAATTAGCTGTTTGTTTCTTTCATGGTTAAAAGTTTTCTGTATTATAGAACACACATACAGGATTGATTATAGATACGACATTTTATATTCTGCAAGTTGGATTTAATTTTTTAAGTTCTATTAAATATAAAATGTAAAATTCTGTCTATTGCCCATAGTCAGTTAAAAGAAAATATAGTGATGTGTATTTTTCTAAAGGACAGAAAACCAGATTGTGTTTCAATAATATTGTTTTCTATCCAGCCGAATCTGTTTAGAGGAAAAAATCGCCATGCTATTTCAGCACTACTCCCTAATCTATGCCAAAGCTAAAATTCTAACAATGCAAAGTGTGTTCTTTTTTCCTCCATCTCTAAGCTCTCAGGGCTAACATGCTTTTTAATGACAGTCATTTCTCTAACGGGAAGATGTTTTCATTTGTATTTACTTTTCAGTGCAGTGCAATTATGCAGTTCCACACTGCACACTGTCTTCATAGCTGGTATCTCAAAAGAGAATTACAGTCTTCAAAACAGAACTGCAATTGGAAGCAGGTGTTGTGTTTTACTGTTATGCAAAATAACAGTAAAATATAATTGTGGGGGAAATTAAGGAAACAGCTGCAAAGTTGGTATGGAAACTCTTACATTACAATTTGTAGGCAGTTATCTTGCTCCACAAACTGGGAAAAAATTTGACTTAGTGAATTTTGCTCTGGTGATTTTATCCTGCATGCCAGTATTTTTTTTATTAACTAGTTGGAGGTTGAGACAAAGGCAACAATATTCTCTCTTGAAATACATAAGCTCATTAGATGTTTTGGTAAAGATCTGCTTGATGGGATCTTACTTTGCTTTCATCAGGTTTGCTTTTTTTGATATGTGAGATGAGGGAAGATCCTGATTCCCCAAAAAGAAGTTTGTGGGATTCCTTAACCTGTGTAACATATGGAAGCCTACTTAGGCCTGAGGTTGTAAAATAATAAAATGAATGGCCTATGGCAGGCCATCTGCCATTTGAAGAGCTCTCTTGTAGAAAGTGGACAAAGTGGAATTTAAAGTTAATAATAACGCTTACTGTATAAATTCTAATGCAAAATAGAGATTCCAAATATTTTAATTTACATCTAGCAAATCTTGTTTCTATTGATGTCTGGTAATAGCATCATTGTGGGGAAAATATAGTATAATCTATTGTACAATGCCGAGATGGTATTGCTAATAATTGGGGATGTTTCAGTTTTAGTGGGCACTGATTTATAAATGTAAGACTCCTCTGCTTGGTAGCTTATACATTTATATATTTGGATCTTAATCATACCCTTGAAGACTCAAGGAGGATCCCAACTAAAAACTCTCATTCTGAATGTTCACTAGTACAATTTGTGAAATAGCCTCTTCCTTTAAGATCTCTTTGGAATTATTCTGCTGTAGTGGTTAGCATTAGAAGTTTTGCCCTCTTAGCTCTTAGTATGATATACTGTATCTTGAACCCACACCTGAAGGTTGGAAAATCACATGAATATACGTGGCAGATTTTCAGAGTGATGTGAGAACGGGAAAGGGTGCTCTAAGATGTGTGTCTCAATTTTATCCTGTACATTTTTAATTGGGATAGCAGGATTATTCTTGATCAGTTATTTGGGGAAGATCATGATAGAACAAGCAGTTTGGCATACTGCAATAATCAGAAGTGCTTTGTAGACTAGTTGCATGACCAGTGTTGAACTGAACATGCACACACACTGGCATGGGTCTAATGTATTTCGAGTTCTCAGTCAATTGTATAGGAGAAATATAAGTGAATTAAATGAATAGAAATTGATAGTTTATGTTCAAAATGGAAAAGTGTCCTGTTCACAGTAAAAATTATAATCTGCATTAAGAGTGTTGCCGAATTGCTGGTCTTTATTGTTTAGGATGAAATGTTCTTCAAATTCAGGACAATGTTATCGTTGCTGGTTTTTATTGTTCAGGATGAAATGTTCTTCAAATTCAGAACTATGATGATGCACTTCTGTCATACCTTTTTCTGAATTCCTTTGGATCAAAAGGAAGGTCAAGTTACCCTGAGCGGAAAGGGGCAGGTTGGATAATAGAAAATCCTATGCTTGTGTCCTCAGAAGTAAGCTCCATTGAGTTCAGTGGGGCACACCTATAGGAAAATGTGGATAGGGTTGCAGCCTTACAGCACAATCTTCTTTACTCAGAAGAAAATCCATGGTGTCAGTTGAGCTTCCTCACAAGAAAGCATGCGTGGGATTGCAGCCTTATGACCTAATCTTATCTCCCACAAACCCAGAGCAAGCATTGCTGCCGAATGCACACTTGCTGCATGCTGTGGTGTTGGTGTTGGGAGACCAGATAGCCTGGGAATGGTAATTTTTCCTTGCCTGTCTGTAGGCTACCTGGCCTTTTTCCTGGCATAAGTCTTGGGAGACTTGTGGGAGTGGGGTTGGGAATGGGGGATAGGATCTTGATGTGTGCTGCTGCTGCCAAGATCATCCCCCTCTTGCCCCTAAACTGCCCCCAGTTCGGCCTGCTCCTGCCCCAATCCTCTTCTCAGCTGCTTCTGAGTGGCTCCGTCCACTACCTTACCTGCTCCAGGCGAGTGTCCAGGAGCTGCTGGCACATGCACAAAGCCTCTGGTCATTTGTTCTAGTGGTTCCAGAGCACACAAGTATGGCTTTTGTGGTGCTGCACTAGGAGTTAGACCATATGATTGTGAGATCTGCCATCATAAGAGCCCAATAGGATAGGCTGTTGGTTCTTTTCTTTGTATTGGTACTCTTCCTTTTCTACATAAGGATAGATGGAACAGATCAAGGTCCATCTACTCTAGTATTCTGTTTCCAAGAGTGATGCTTATGGATACCCACAAGGAGGGCATGGTGGCAATGGCTGTGTATCATATTGCTTCTAAGCTTGCATGTTTCATTTAGCTATCATAGCTTTTGGCTACCTTTGTCTAATCCTTGTCTAATATCTATCATTGTCTAGTACCTTTTAAAAACTATTCTTGCTACTAGGAGTAATTATACATTGTATGAAAAATTATTATTAAGAATATTTCTATACTGCTTTTCAATACAAAGTGGTTTTCAATACAAAGTGGTTTGCATAGCAAAATGGATAAAATGTATAGTTCCATGTCCTCAGAAGGCTCCCAGTCTAGAAAAAAGATGCAAAAGAAACACCAACAATACCCAGTGGAAAACTCACCATGCTGGGGGAAAGGGGAATGCTTGTAAAAATGAAAAGTACCTCTTTGCCCAGGTAATAGGAATTATTTTTTCTTGACATCAATCGGATATTAATGTTAGTCATTGGGCTACTCTGTGTACTAATATTTAGAGTGATTAATATTGAGAGAGAGAATGAGAGCATCTCTAACAATTTTTTTCCACATACAATTCATTATTTTATATATTTCTGTGTTGTACTCCATAGGGCACAATCCTAACCTGGATTTAGGCCCATACAAGTCACTTGTGCTGGCCCAGGAGTGTCGCACCATAAAGCATGTTTAGACCACTCTTGGCATCAGGGAGGTCGGCATACGGATCACTGGCCTCCCTGACTCTGAGAGTGGTCCAAACAGGTTTTATGGTGCGATACTCCTGGGCCAGCACAAGTGATTTATGCCAGCCTAAATCCAGGTTAGGATTGCGCCCTATGGCGTTCATCACAGAAATTTATAAAATAATCAATTGTATGTGGGAAAAAATGGTTAGAGATGCTTTCTCTCAATATTAGTACACAGAGTAGCTGAATAACTATCACTAGTATTTGGGTGATACTATCAGGCAGGCACAAGTGATTTGTGGTGGCCTAACTCCAGATTGGGATTGCTCTCTTTAGTCATTTTTTTTCTTGACCAGAAAGCATTTTCTTAAGCCTTTCCTTCTAGAGAAGTTGCTCCAGCTGCCTAATAATTTTAGTTGCCTTTTCCAGTTCTGTGGTATCCTCTTTGAGATGGAGCTGGCCAAACTGTACACACTATTAAATGTGGCCACATGATAGATTTTTATAATTGCATGCATTATAATATAAACATTTGATCTTGTGAAAATGTACAATGTGGACATTTAAAGTTAAAGCTGGTAAAGTTATCAAAATATCAGTTGTCTAAGATACAGTATTTTGAAATGAATTAGTTGGAGTATTTTTGTTAGTCTGTTTTTCAAGAATGTACAAATGAGCTGTCATTTGTGGAGGTGATACAAGAACCATTTATGGTGGTGATACTGTTTAAAATGGAACTATATATCTAGTGCCCATATAGCGGAAGGGATGGGCAGGGGAAGGTCAGTGGAGGACATGCGTACCCAAAGTAGTCTGACTATTGCTGATTTAGAAAACGCTAGAAATTGCAGAGCTGCAATTATTACAGCTACTATACTAGTACATTTATTTAATATTTTTAAAAGTTTTGAACAGGATGGTGCAGTGGTTTGGGACTTGGACTTAAACCTGGAAAATCCAAGTTCAAATTCCTGCTTTGATTTCTGGGTGATTTTGGTCCAGTCACTATCTCTCAGGCTCGCGTACCTCATAGGAAGGTTGTGAGGACAATCCTATGAGAGAGAAGGGACTGTGTTCACCACCCTCAGCTCCTTGGAGGAAGGGTGGTATAAAAATGTGAACAACATTTTCAGATTTAAGTAAAAACACTGTGCTCACCAGGTGAAATATACACATATCAAAACAGTAAGCTCAATAACAATTGGACATAATTTTCATTTAGTGACTACATGCCATGGTCTTAATCAAACTAGGAATATTTCAGTATAATACATTTTTTCGAGGGAATTGTCCCAGGATGGCTCGGTTCAAGCCCTAAGTTGAGTTTCAAACCTTTAAATAAACATTTCTGTATTTTGTTCTTCCAGAAGTCTACAGTGTTCATGAGGAGTTCTTTTGGCTTCCGATTTTGGCTGAAACACAATGCCCACCCCCATCGTTTGCTCTGGAAAGTTGTAAGTTGCTCATGTCTATAAAGAGAAAGGATGGCTCATGGAATTCCTTCACAAGGCAAAGTTACCATAACAGTGGATGAATACAGCTCAAATCCGACCCAGGCCTTCACGCACTACAACATTAACCAGAGCAGGTTCCAGCCTCCACATGTACACATGTAAGTAGTATTACTGCTTTACACTTAATTTTTTCATCGTATGTAGTGGAATGAAAAATTATGGACCTTGTTTCGGACTGCCACGCTGGAATTATATCATGAGCTGCAAGACCATATCTTTGAGCTGCGTTCAGTTTGCTTTTGTGTATCAAACATTTTGCCTATCAAGCATTGACAAGAATCCAAATCAGAGATGGTTGATATTTTTTGTGCTTACTTTATTGTATTCTGATTCTCAGTAGTGAAAAACCATGTTGGCCATTTCAGTCTTGAAATAAGGTCTTAGAAATTCTGGGAGTAGAAAAACATAAAAGATTAGTACTTAGAAAAATATTAGTACAATACTTGTGTGTCTTAGTGCTTTTTGCTTTATTTTAACATTTTCTGATTTCCAGTCATCTTTGCAATGAGAGCTAGAAACCTTTTTTTTTTTTAAAGGAAGAGAAGATATCGAGTTTCATCTTGTAGGCTGAATAAATACGGCCTGTAGCTGCCTTCTGCCCATCGTTGAGATGATGGTGAATCGGAAATTATGAGAGTTTATGGATATCCCCTCAATAAACTAGTTGACAAAAATTGCCAGCATTTATTGTGTGGTTGTTGCCGACATACTAGTGTTGAAAGAGCACCAGATGTCAAAGACTTGATAAAGCTCCTCGCAATTTTGTTTGTGAGCTGCAGGCCTAGAAACAGACTTGTAGCTTTATTGATTTCACTGGAACTTGCCAGAGGGACATATTTCTTGAAAATGTGAGCACCCTTCCCCCACCCTTTGCACTCAGCTGCGAAATAGGCCTAATTGGGACTAATTGTCTCCTGATCACTGAATCCTTTGTCCTCCTTGTTGTAAGGGGAACGTGTGCCGCATGCTGCATTCCTCTTACAACAAGGAAGACAAAGGATTTCAAGACTGCTGAACTATTAGTCCCAAGAATTATAAACGCTGCATTAAAATAATGTTTACGGCCTGAACTTAAACTAACAAAGGCAGAGCAAAAGGTCCCTTCCACGCCTTGCTATATTTTCATATTGCCTGGTTCTGACATAATACAAATAATGCAAGTATCTACCTAGGCACCGTCTGTGCGTGCGTGCGTGCTTTCATGTGCATACTCATTTCATGTGTTTTAAGAACTAAGCGAAAACTTAAAAGCGCCACATTTCTCGCCTGTTGTTTAGCTGTCTGATTTTTATCAGTGTATTTTTAGTTAAGCTTTTTTCCCTAATGCTATGATTGATAAAGTAAATGATAAAACAGGGCACCCCTTGACCTGAGGTTGACCCAAAATGAATTGGGTCTTTGATTCATTGTGGCATAACAGTTTCTGTTTAGTGAAAATTTTAAAAAATATTACTTTGTACTGCACTTGCTAAGAGATTAAATAGATGATACTTTTTGATTTATAACTTTTCTTGCTCTGTGGGTAGTAAGCAAGCCTTTGGGTTATGCAGAGACCTTTGTTAGTCGGAATGGAAATGCAGCTTCATTCCCTTATAGAGAAAGGGAGCAGAGTTCATTGCAAAATATTTTAATTATTTCAATGAGAAATATTTTAATTATTTCAGGAAAAAAACTGATTTTTAAATGTCATCGATCATTTAAAGTCTGAGTAAGCATGTTAAGTCCAAATGATCCAAATAAGATCTGTACGTCAGCCTGGTATCCATTTTCACCCTGCCCTTCACAGACTGTCATTTTAAAAAGTGGGTCTCAGTGCTAAAATGTTTGAGAACCACTGTCATAATGCATAAGGTGGCATTTTGGGAAAGTGTGACTGTTTTCAGGTCCTAAGTTCTGAACTTGCTCACAGTGAAGTTGTTAGACTTCTGTAACAAAGATAATTTACTTTCAGAATAAATATTAATCTTCCCTCTGATACATAGTATAAACACATGAGGTGCAGACTCCCACTGTATGTTGTTCTTTCTAGACTTTTTAAACATCTGCCTTCCCCAACAGTAGTTCTGTGTGCAGTTAAATTATCATGGTAGATTCTATGGGTTGAAAAGGGGGAAATTTAGAACCCCGAATAGTTGAAGTCCAAATCTAGGTTAGTAGATAAGGTACTTCTACAATCTAAATTCAGTAGCAGTGCAATCGTCTCACCCCCTTCTCAAGCTCCTTCTTGACCAAAATGAAAATCAGAGACACTTGGGTTTAGTGGTAGACATGGATGAAATTATTTCTGCACATTCATTGACTATGTAGTTTTGTGCAGGATTAGTAGGGATTCTGTGCTCAAGCTGGGGTATGAAATTCATTCCATGTTGTGGAAGTTATCTTTGTGGAAGTTATGCGTCTGAATTTTAATTCATAAGGTGAATGACGTTTTCATTTATTTATTTAGAGTGAGTGCAAAGAGACTTGCGCAGGCCCAAAGAGCACTTGGGATTGTGCTGAGCCAGGAGCATTGCAAATGTGCTATAAGTCACGTTTGTGCTGACTCCAAAGTCGGGGAGGTACTGACCTTGTGCCAATTCCTGGACCTGCACCAGTGAGTTTGCGTTGGCTGAGGGAGGCTGGCACGGGAGGTTGAGGGGATTGGGGCATGGGGAGGGCAGAACCATGGGTGGACTGGTTCAGGAAGGGGGATGGAACTGGCCCAGTTGACATAGGCCAAGTCCAAATCCTTGTTCCTGGCCCGGTCGGTTTTCCCTGGGCCCCTCGGATTTGTATCAGGAATTTCGCTCACACAAATCCATGAAGCCCTATTGGGGAGGCTATCATGTGACACGGGGTGAGGGGAATTTATTGGGCTGCAGCCAGCTCCAGTCCCTCTCTGGATATGGGACAGGCCAGCTGGCCTTCTTGTTCCAGTGCAGGTTAGGATTGGGCTATTACTAATATACATAAACAGTAATGACTGAGGCAAGTGCTTTTTTTACATCTGTATGTTGGATAGATTGTATGAATAATATACCAAACATGCCAGCAAATCAAAGATGGCAGTAGTGAAGCAGCAGTATACAAAGAGATTGGAGCCAGTAAGAGCACTGTAGACAAATCAATACGTTTTTGTACAATGGGTTTGTGTAGTTTTGTTGAAGATTTGGAGATCTTTTCAAGTGATTGAGATATATGAGTCAGTCATGGATAAATTTGGAAAGGGGAGAGTTGGGGATAAGAAGCAAATGAGCCCAAGGCCTATTTCCTTTAATTGCTGTTATGAGACTTCCAGACATTACATCTGGCCCAATGAATATGGCTGTGGCTAAATACCATATATTGGCTGCATGTAATTGACAATGCTTGAATATATCATTTTGGCCAGTTGAGAAGTTCTGTGTGTATGTTCTGGTCGCTACCATTTAGCTGTGCTAAGAAGGGACCATGTACATCCCTGCTACCAGCTTCTGAGAAGGGCCAAGTTCCTGTGGCCTGAGTGTTTTAATGCTGAGCTGGTGCTGAGATCTGCAGCCTGTGCACATCCAATTGTAGTATAGTAGTTAACAGGCTCAACATCCTTTTTCCAAAAAAAACCTTTCCCAGCAAATGAGGAAATCAGTCTTTTAAAAACCTGGGAAGCAGAAAAAACCGTGTTGTTTGTCTTCTTTTCCCTTACCTCAAGCTGATCTCTGCAGTCATGAAAATAGAATGTGTTTTTAAAAAACTAAATGCTTTGCTTATCAGGCATGCAAACAAGAGCCTTCAGACTGTATGGAAAAGCATTGGTACCCAGATGTAGTTGTGTATTTACTAATCCTGCCATAGAGGAAGAAATAGCAGAAAGTGGTTTCCTTGGTATTACTTTTTGGATCTATGTCTATATGGTTTTAGTTTAGGGTGTTTGGTAGCCAACTCATAAAACTGATGTGAGAATAATCATATAATTTAATTTTGCTGAACTCTTATAAATGAAATACATTCTGAGGAATCTGTGCAGTTCAAATTCTTCCCCATTTTGTTCTTACCTTAGAGATGCTTCAGTTTCATATACAGGTTTGGGTAAATCTGTATCACGTTATTTAGGGCAGCATTTGACTTTCTGGCACATAAGTAAATGGCACATCATTGTGAGCATTAAGAGCACAATCGTCATTGAGTATGAGTATTGCTCAATTTTCACCAGTCATTAAATAGTCCAGTCAATATGTCATTAGACCCGGGACTAATTCTAATAAAAGGTCTGTCAACTGTTCTTGTCAGTACTAGGTGTACTGAGTGACAGGAAAAAACTTTACCAAAACTGGACAACCAGGAGTGGGTTATTTTCAAGATGGCAGCCGCAAACCATGAAAATCAGCCAAAATCATGTAACTGTGTACTTTTTAAGCTTAGAAAAATTCCCACAACAGGTCTGTCAACTGTTCTTGTCAGTACTAGGTGTACTGAGTGACAGGAAAAAAAACTTATCAAAACCTGACAACCGGAAGTGGGTTATTTTCAAGATGGCAGCTGCAAACCATGAAAATGGGCCAAAATCATGTAACTGTGTTATTTTTAAGCTTAGAACATTTTTCTTTTTTCAAACTCAAGGTTTTTTTTATGGTCAAGTAATTCATTTTAACCAATTACTTGGTCCATGGGTTGAAGATTGGATTCCAATGTAATGAGCATTGCAGGTACAACACCAGTCATAACAAATACCAAGTTGTATGTTTTTATTATCATAATACATTTGAACTGAACTGTTTCCTTTTTTAAAAAACTACATATTCAACAAAGAACCCCTTAAACTAGGTTAAGAAAACTGCAGCAATATGCGGATAAAACAGTAACTCCTTAATTTTCTATTCATCCTAATCACTGCCCTCTATCTAACACCTGGTTGTCACAATTCGTAACTTGACACAGTCCACATACAGAACTGCATGGGAGTCCATATGTTCTGCAACTGCAGCGGGTACCACTGCAACCAGTTTTACAATTGCAGTGTATAATTTGCAGTAGACTGTTCAGTGCAGCAGTAATATCACACATTACTGGTACAAGTTCACCGCCACCGAGTTTCCAACCCCAGTCCACAGGATTCATTTCCTTAGCCATATCCATTCAAATCATGGTCTGATAGTAAACTCTCAGACAATGGAATTTTGTGGAAGACTCCGTTGGAGGCAGGTGTTCTGGATTCACAAATGATTTGACTGTGACGACTTCCTTGGTGAGTGTCTGGTAACGCAAGGCTGCCAAAGAACTGTTACTGTTGCTGAACTGATAACTGTTTTATCTTTGATGAGGCTTTCCACCATCTTACCCGGAACAGACGTTAGGCTGACAGGCCTGTAGTTTCCAGGGTCCCCCCTTCTCCCTTTTTTAAAGATTGGCGTGACCAGAGGATTGGAGGATAGCCAATGTCACGCCAATCTTTAAAAAAGGGAGAAGGGGGGACCCTGGAAACTACAGGCCTGTCAGCCTAACGTCTGTTCCGGGTAAGATGGTGGAAAGCCTCATCAAAGATAAAATCCTAAAACACGTAGAGGAACAAGTACTGCTAAAGGAAAGTCAGCATGGCTTCTGTAAGGGTAAGTCTTGCCTCACAAACCTTTTGGAATTCTTTGAAAAGGTCAACAGGCACGTGGATGTGGGTGAACCTGTGGATATCATATACCTGGATTTTCAGAAGGCATTTGACACGGTCCCCCACCAAAGACTGCTGAAGAAACTTCACAGTCAGGGAATAAGCGGGCAGGTCCTCTTATGGATCCAGAATTGGTTGAGGGCCAGGAAACAGAGAGTGGGGGTCAATGGGCAATTTTCAGAATGGAGAGAGGTGAAAAGCGGAGTGCCCCAGGGATCTGTCTTGGGGCCTGTGCTTTTCAACTTATTCATAAATGACCTGGAGACAGGGATAAGCAGCGAGGTGGCCAAGTTTGCGGATGACACAAAACTTTTCCGGGTGGTAAAAACCAGAAAGGATTGTGAAGAGCTCCAGAAGGATCTCTCCAAGTTGGGGGAATGGGCAGCCAAATGGCAGATGCGTTTCAACATAGACAAATGTAAAGTGATGCACGTTGGGGCAAAAAACCAAAACTTTACCTATAGGCTAATGGGTTCTGAGCTGTCTGTGACAGCTCAGGAGAGAGATCTTGGGGTGCTGGTGGACAATTCAATGAAGGTATCAACCCAGTGTGCGTCAGCAATTAAGAAGTCCAATTCCATGCTTGGGGTCATTAAAAAAGGGGTTGAGAATAAAACAGCCAATATTATCATGCCATTGTACAAATCGATGGTAAGGCCACACCTGGAATATTGTGTCCAGTTCTGGTCGCTGCATCTCAAAAAGGACATAGTGGAGTTGGAAAAGGTGCAGAAGAGAGCGACAAAAATGATTACGGGGCTGGGGCACCTCCCTTATGAAGAAAGACTGCAGCGTTTGGGGCTCTTCAGTCTAGAAAAAAGGCGCCTGAGGGGGGACATGATTGAGACATACAAAATTATGCATGGAAGGGATAAAGTCGAGAGAGGGAAAAGAACATCCCTCTATCGACTTTATCCCTTCC
>JAJKFI010009491.1:0-20185 GCA_029204185.1 Lerista edwardsae
AACAACAACAACAACAACAACAACAACAGGTCTATTCTAGGAAGGAACTGGGAAGTTCTGGATAACCAAGCTGAAATGTCTAAATATTTGAGCTGCAACAAGATTTCCCTGCTATTTCAGGCTCAACCCTATTGCCTATTAAAACACTTAAATGGTATATATTTCTGATAAAGTGCTTTACAACTCAGTAATGATTGAATTAAAAAGAGTAAGCCTTGCTCACAAGCTGGCATTCTAAATCACTGAGATTGTAAGAAAAGGGGAAGAAACAAAAAAGAAAAATAGATTAAAAGTTCAAGGCTTGAGAGAGATCTTTTAAAATGCTATTTGAAAGTTCTAGGTGGCAACACCTTCCAGAGAAAAGGGACAACAAGAAAGGTAGGCTTTGAAGAAAGATCTCAAATTAGTAATCAGTGGTTTCAGCAAATGAGAAGAGCAGCAGCAGAGCAGAGACAGCTGAAAGGCACAATGGCTCCTTCTAAGCTGAGATTTTAAAATGTTCATTAAAATGAATTAATACTGACTTTCTTAAACTAGAAAGCTGCTTAAATAGTCTTTGCAGAGTTTCCCAGAGTAGCTTTATTAAGTTCATCCAGTTATATCTGTGGCAGCACACCTAGAAAGGAAGAAGTTGTTTCTAGAACTGTAAATTTCAAATATGACAAAAAGCAAGGGCTTGTTTGCCCAATAGATATAGGTGCTGGAAATAGTCTGCATCATACTGAGTGACCTAGGGCCATTGTACTGAGTTATTTATTTTCAGACTAACCCACCTCAGAAGAAGGTTGAAAAGATAACCTTGTGCTCCTTGGAGTAAGAATATGATAGCAATGGAAAATAATATGTCAGCATATCCCATAAAACAAGGGTAGGCAAAAGGTAGATTGGGCATGCTAAAATCTGCCCCACATTACAAAAAAAATTCCTATGGTCAAATGTGGAGGATGGTTAGTTACACTGGAGAAATATCAATATTTAAATTAAAAAAAATACCATTGTGACCCACTCCAGAGGCAATAAATACTTAGGTTATAAGATACTTTAAATGCTGGAGGCTGGAGTGCTTGGAGGCACAAGTTGAAGCACAGACAATCATGCTATCCTTTGCTGGCTTTATGATAGCACTGTTGTTGGATCACCACATTTCATTACCATGTAAATTAATCACCAAATAAATACATCAACCAAATCTATCCCTAGGCTTGGGTTGCAGAATTATAGTTAGGAGATACTAACCTGAAAGTATGAGTGTAACATTCAGTACAATGAAGATTCCACAGAACAACCCAACCCTAAAGGTAGTCCATGCTGGTGCAGGCTGTAGGCAGAACAAAACACAGGTTTATAAGCAAAAATGGCTTGATGCTTGGTTTAAATAAGCTGCTTGTTTCAGTTAGTTAACATCCTAGTCTCCTTTGAAATTATCAAACATGTGTTCCATGTATACCATGCAGAATCAAGAAACCAAAATTATAAAACAAAGGGGTATTTTTCTGAAAAGCTAAAAACCCAGCACCATTCATTTATTCAATTCCAACTCCACTCTTCCCAACATACTATTAGAGTCTATTGACTCACATCCCTTCAAGATGAAACACAAGAAAAATATTCTTTTGAAGCCTCCTCCACCATAATCTGTAGCAGAGTTATATCCTCCTGGTGCTCATTTCATTGCCTTATCTTAGATCCACTTTACACATTACATTAGTAACCCATGAGCAGTTGTAAACCCACCCATACCAATTGGATTGGTATAGTGGAACTGATGGGGACATGTTTGCTTATTTAATGAATTTTTACCCTGCCAAGGGCACTCAAGGCAGCTTACAATATTAAAATTATAAACATTAAAATCAGATAAAACAATTAAAACAATAACACTAAAACAATTAAAATTTAAAAATGAATAGGCCGACATGTAGTTAAAAATGATGTTATACATTTAAAACTTCTTTAAATAAAAAAGTCTTAAGACCCCGCCAAAAGATTGCGAGGGAGATGTTTAGAGTTTTTGTCCCCATGCCATTTTCCTCAGTGCCGTTATCCCCCATCACTTGTTCCACTAGATTAAGGGAAAAACCAAGTTGCCCTTTTCTCCCTAACAAGGTCAATTGCAAGGTTAATAGATACAGAGGGCATATACACTGGGTGGGGAAGGATAAACACACCTTCTTCTCAAGCACTGTTGCTATGATCGAGTCTGAGAACCTTTGTATCTCCCTGAAATAAAAATTGGGAAATCTGACCACAGGTTTCTTGTGACTAGTTCAAGTTTGAGAATTCCTTATCCAGACTGCTTGGAACAGGAAGGTATATGGATTTGTCCAGATTGTGGAATGACTGCATAAATATAATGAGAAGTCTTCTGCTTTTCACTGTTCCCCATATGATGCTGTCCTACCATTAAATGGTAGGGGAATATATAAACTCTGTGAATTTGCAAGGGAGTAAGCAAGGAAGTCCTTGGAACTAGAGACTTTGCTGATACCTGCTAGAAACCTTCCATATTTCAACACCACATTCAAAATTGTTCTTGATTGTAACAACACTGGTTTCATCCATAGTCAGTTACTGTATATTATCGTGTATTAGTCAATATCATGGAAAGGTCAAGAGCCTGTTTTAAGCCAAAAATCATGGTATTTACCATGCCCCACGGATAAGTCGAGGGGAAAACTTAGGGGTATCTGCAATTCTTTGAGTTAGATATTTTTTTCTGATACTAGATCCTGATGAATTACTTATCAGTAATTTGTCAGACTGTAGACTGTTACCTACTGTACAGTTCTTAGGTACAGTAACAGTCTACTTATTTATTGAAGAGAAGTAAAAAAGGAAAATTATAAGGTGTATTTTGATTAAACACAGAATAATAAAACAAGCCTATGGGCCAGAAAGTGCCTTTCTTATTGCTATAGCCTGAGAGATGTTTAAAGTGGCTCTAAATGTTTTTCAGAAATTTGTTAATAAGCCTTTTTATACAACAATGTAAATCCCCATGTCACGTCCCTGGGGCGGGCCCGGTCCTGCGGTGGCAGGCTCGAGGGGTCCAAAGGGGTTCATACCCCAATGGGAGTGTCGGTACCTGTCAACCATCGATGAGAGGACGTGGGGAGCCCCAGGAAGGTCGAGCTGGTTTAAGTGGGTAAAGTCAGCCTCAGCCCAGGTACAGGAAAGGGGGTTACTTCACCCTTGATCCTTTACCCCGGGAGATCCAGGAGGCTGTTGCTCCACAACCTCCTGCTTTGCCTCCCCATACACGACTGCCCTCATCACCAGCTGCTGGCTGCTTTTATGGCTAGGTCCCGCCCCTGAGACTCCACCCCTTCCTCTACTCTTGGGATAGGCCTAGCTGCCGAGAAGAGCACAGGGGTTTGCAGGATCAATCCTGACCCTACTCTCCGTCCCCAGGGTTTTGGCCTGGCTCGCCTTGGCCGATCCTTCTGCTTTCCCTGTGGGCCTTGCTTGGGCCCTGGTGGGAGGCTGGAGGCTGCTGCCATTCCTCATCCATGGAGGCGGCCCTTGGATCCAGGTAAGGCCAGGTTCCGGGGAGGGACCCTGGACACCTCGAAGTCAACCTTCAAAATCAATGCAGAAATAAATAATACTGACTTCGCCTCTTTTTTTTTTTTTTTTGGTGGCCTCCAGGAGATGCCCATACTATATGTTGGAGATTTGGGAGAAACACGGAGGAAAGAGAAAGAGTTTGCTGAAGTGCATGGGGCTGAATTGCAAAGAGAAAAGCAGGCATTTTGGAAGGGGGAAGGAGGGAGGGGGCTCCCCTTCTCCCTCTCACCCGCCCTCTCGCAATGCATCTCACAAAGGCGGCAGAGCTGCAGACTCTGCATGAGAAGCAAACATCAACTCTCACCATCAACTCACAGCTCTAATGTCTCTATCCCGCCCTTGCAAAAATGGGTGGTGAAGAAGAGGGAGAGCTACAGCTGAGGCAGCCAGTGAGAAGGGAGCCTGAGTACGCTGTAGAGGTGGAGCTGTAGCGACGGCCAACGGAGAGACTGCAATGCCCGGAGCAGGGAGAAAGAGATGCTGCAGCTGTGTCTGAATGAATTTATCGTGCTCCCCGTGTATATGTCTACTCCAGATTTTCAGGGGCAATTTTTAGGCATAAACTTCTCGACCTATTGACGATTATATACAGTATGTCTAAGTGCCATTGAAAGTGGGATTTAAACTTGACAAACTAAACTGAGGATACAACCTATCCACTGTGCTATAACACAGCAACAGTGGTTACTTTCAAGTCATCTGAAGTCAAAGTTGCATTTTTAAACAAGACATCAGGCTTTGCCCATGGCAGCTCTTTCAACTGATGTATTGCAGAGCCATCCTATGCATGTCCTGTCAGAAGTAAGCACCACTGAGTTCAATAGGTAGGGGTAGTCCAAAATGGTAATTGCAAAATTGGGCTCTTTAAGCCACAAAATGCTGAATATTCTGCTGAATCCACGAAATAACACAAAATTTACCTTTTAACTGCCAGCTGATTGTGTTGCAAAGAGCCTTCGGGCTATTTAGAGCCAGCCATTAACTGCACTCAGGGCTATGCTTTGTTCTCAGTTTTCTTTGTTTACATTCCTCAGCAGCACCTGCTATCTCCTCCCAGTCTCTTTCAAATCTACTGAGCATGCTCATAAACTCCTAACTCTGAGAAGAGCCTTTTAAAATATTGTTGCATTATAAAGGCTTGTCTGGCAGTGATGGCTGCAGGGTCTGTTGAAGCAAGCTGGTTTATATACTGTACATTTTAGAAGGTATTTAAAGTGATAATTGTTTCAGTTGGAAGTGTTTTCAAAAGCATTACAATGCTATGTTCAGTTCTGTTGCATTAAGTGGCTAGATCTTCAATTTTTTACCAATTTATCAAGGTGCTAAGTTGTGGTAGGTTGTTTTTTCCTGCAGTAAGTAGCTGTATTCTCAGTGTTTAAACCGTTTCTTGGAATTGCTACGTTTGAGTCCTTTGCAATGTCCTTTGAGTTTGACAGCATTAGGTTCAATGTGCACACAGTGATTTGTTAGGACTAATTAATATGCTGTGTTTTGAAATTGGTCACTGTAGGCTGGTTGGCCAACTGCCTCAAACCCTAAGTTTAAAGAAAGTGACCCATTTTGCCTACATATCTGTCTCATGTCATTTTTGGGGGGGGGGTGTTTCATGCCTTTTATGCCTATGGCAGTATCTGGCAGTATGCAACCTAGATTAGAATTTATCAAAATGCTTTAAAATTGTTTAAAATGTAATTTTTGAACAAAAACACAAAGCACCGCTTTCACCCATTTTTACTTTTGGATAATACTGCCATTCCTGAAAAAATAAAACCATTTTAGACTGCCTCTATCAATAGAACATTCTCTCATATAAGTGTGTGCATGGTTGTAGCCTTAATTTTTCACTTTTATCCTACCTTGGGACTAAAATACAAGTAAGACCTTTTCTCATCTGTGAAGAAAAATGAATTTATAAAGTCCCTATTTTCACCTGTGCTGCTCCTAGTGGTGGGACACGTAACCGCTTCATGGCTTTCTGTCGGTCTCCATCTTCCAACTCATTTGTCACCACTGTCTGAACAAATTCAAACAAAAGATAATGAATTAATGAATTAAAAAAGGAATTGTAGAAAGAGGCCACATTTACAATAATAAAACTCAGCTGGTACCACAAAAGTACTGAATACAGCAAAAAATGCAGCCAGACATGAAAATCCAGCTGAAAGGAACAAGTGCCAGGAGTTCAGAGGAAATATTAAAGTGTACAATGTTGACATGACCTTGTTGCACATACGTTGGTTAGCAGTATTTTCAGACTGATAAAAACAATGATGAGCTAGGTGTATTTGTATCTGAACACAATGCATACGGTTCAATATACTCTACCTCTGTTTCAGAGATGAGCTGGTTAATTTTCTTGCACGTATAGAATGGTGCCACTTCAACATGCGCCACTCTCCAATCTGCACCCCGGGGAGTCTCCAGGATCTTGTCATGTTTCTTCAGGATCTTACGAAATCCTGTGAAATTTAGATTCTAAAGACAAAGAAAAATACCCACTAGCACATTATTTTCTTCTGGTATTTCTTCTGAGACTGTACTACTTTTACTTGAGGGAAAACAACTAAAATTAAGTTAATCTTTTGGTGGGGAGAGTTCAAAACACTTTCAGCATTAACACTTAAGAAACAAAAATCATTAGCATAGCAAAGTTGTGTGAACTAGATTTGAACAAAACATATATAATTACATTCCTTATTGTACAGTGTTAGGTGAAGCTGGCTATTTCACCAATACCAAGGTAATTATTCAGATCATCCAGGCCCTACCAATATTCTTAGGAAATATAAATGGACTGGACAGATATTGTTAAAGCACCTTAATCTGAGTACAGGCATGCACCTGTATCCATGGGGGGGAGGAATCCGTTCCATGGACCCTCTCCCATGGATACAGAAACTGCAGATACGGAGAACCTCCATCTTCACAGCCCCTCCATGTACTTGCTTTACTGGGTCAAAAAGGCTTATAGCAACTAAGTAAAGCAAATACATTTTTTACTAAGATAAGACTTGCAGTCGCGTTAATGGGAGCACATGGGGATACGGAGGCTCACCTGTACATAATATTAATTACCTTTCCCTGCTAATAAAACCTGCTCTCAGAGAGCTGATGTCATTCTTTTACTAAAAAATCAAGAGATCACCTTTGAAAAACAACACATCATTCCTTAAGGGTCATTGTTACGTCCATCTCCCCTTGGGGGCCATCACCCTCTGTGGTGGTGGGGTGGATCGGGTCTCCACAAGCATGCATTAACTCACCACGGCGTGCAAAAAATCTCTCCACACCAGCTTTTGTTTTGTGAAGGTGGTTTACTCTTGTTAAGGCCTTGACATTCATCGAGCCCTGTTACTGCATAGAGCGCATGTCCTTTACAAAGATGTACAGCGAGCCTGAATGAGTCCTTTCTTTCCCTCTTGCAAAGCACCTTTGCTATCACTGTCACCGGCTGTCGGACTGGCTCCTCCTCACCCGTCGCTCATCCAGGCGAAGGGCTGGGACCAGCCGCCTTCCTGCCCACTAAAAGGCCTTCAAGGACCCTTCCCTTTAAAGCCTCACTGGGTGGCCAGCGCGCCTCTGGGGCCACTACCCCTGGGGCCTCCCTTGCCCCTTTCCAGAGTGGGCCTGTAAGCCTGCAAAGGTAGGGAGGTTGCAAGCTTCCCTGGAGCGTCCTTCCTCCAGCCTTCCAGCCAAAGACTGACCCTCTTGGCCAAGCTAGGCCTCCTTTTATAATAATAATAATAATAACAACTTTATTGTGGTCACAGACCAGCCCAAAAACAATAAAAACAACAAAACCTGCAATAAGGGCCTCCTTTTAAGGCCCTGGCTCCTCCTCCCTCTCCGCCCCTTCTTTCTGGAGGCCTCCCTTTGAGGCCTTCCCTTGCTCTACTGTAGGACCTGGGTCTGGCTCCTGCACCTGCACTCTCTGTTGAAACCTGGATCGGCTGAGTGTGAAGAGAACTTCAGAAAAAAACCTCACCTAAATATGTTTAAAAACATCTCAATAAACCTTCCTACTAAGCAAATATACTTTACATTAGAAGCCACCTAAAATTTTGCACTGTTTAGCTCTGCTAAGAAACTATTTAAGGTTCCCTTTTTGTACCAAGGAGGTGTAAACACCAGAGCTAACAAAATCAAAATACCTATACCTCGGTAACCAAAAAGGCTACTTAAATGCTATATTAAACACGAACCAGCTGTTTTATCTTCAAGCTAACCATTCAAACACCTTTTAAAAACTTGTTTCTTTGTGTTGGAGAGAATTCATACAACCTTATCAGAAAAAGAAAAGACAAATTGAAATATCAAGTTTATCTTCCTTTTTGATCCAGTTCATTATCTTGTAGAGTATGGGACTGAGAAAAGATGACTAGTGACAGCCAGGATCCTTTGCTGTGATGATTTGTTTAACAATGCCACAGCAGTTTTTATAACATAAAGTCATCTAGTGATATAAAAAAAATTTGGTTTAGAAGTTTTGTTCAAATCATACATTCAAATTTAAGTTACAATGGAATCAAGTGACCCCATTTAAGGCAGCCATACAACATACAAACCCAAATCTGAACAAAGAATGTCAGGAAACTGCCTGTGGGAGAGGTACAACAGCTCTGTTGAAATGATTTTTCAATTTAATTATGCTTGCTTTCATTTAATATTCGAGTTTTGTAATAAACAAGGAAAGGAAAGGATGGGGAGATGGGAACAGGAAGCCAATGCATTAGTGATCTATATTACTGCGGCTGAGAAACTATAATTACTTTCTCTTGAAGACATCATGCATTTCCCTTCTTTGGGACAATTGGGCCTTGTTTCATAAAGCTGAGATGAAAAATGAAACAAAGTCATAACTTTGACCATAGATTTTTCTGCACTGAATAATGTTGTTTGCTGTGGGAGTAATTAGAGCTTTTTACATGCTTCAGGAAACTGAAGCTACAATGATATAGCAACATTAGATTTTACATGTGCAAGAGTTCTCATCATAAGATAGCCTTCTTAACCAATAGCACAATTTCAGAGCCATAGGCTTTGGACAAAAAATTCAAATGCACAGAGAGTGTGAATCTTCAGACCTTCCACGGCTGAAGGTTAAAGGGAATAATCAAAATACTAACTTTAGGTCATGAGATACTTTGTTTTTAAAAATAACTGTAATCCTGTTAGAATAGCAAACCTCCCTTTGTGTTCAACTTTTCTATCTTCTTTAGTTATAGCATCTATATGCTGGTAAATCTCCTGGATGCTTCTGAAAGGCACTCCTAATTTGTTATAAGTAAACCGCTGTTTGACTCTACTGTTAATTATGCTTATTCATGTGTGCTCTGCCCCCCCCCCCGTACACTCATTTTACCCTCTCACGTCAAATATAGTGGTAAATGAGATGTTGGTGTAACATCTGAACTGGACAAGCTATTGTTTGCAAAAATGATGCAATTTGGATGAAACAGTGAAACAATTCTATGCTACAAAATTGGGAGATGAAAAGTCTAAGCATGGAAGCACAGGGCTTGTTCAGGGAGGTCTAAACCATGGTTTGGTATTACACCTGAACTGATACCCCTGCTAACTGGGCAAGAGGCACTTTTTTAAGTGGTGTTCCTCTTATATTTAGCAGGGGGAGAGTAATTGTCCCTCTTCACCCCTGCACAGTCTTTCTAGTGGCTGTTGCTGGTGGTCTGCCTTTTTTAAGATTGTGAGCCCTTTTATTTGGGACAGGGAGCCATTTAACTTTATTATTATTTGCCTGTAAACCGCTTTGTGAACTTCGTGTTGAAAAGCGGTATATAAGTACCTGTTGATTGATTGATTGATTGATTGATTGATTGATTGATTGATTGATTGATTGATACTTTAGAATTGTTCCACTCAACCTCTGTTCAGAAACAAAGTATAGTGGACTCTGTTGTAAAGAATACACCTTATGTTTCCACTTTATTATCAAACTATTTTACAATGGACTCTCTGTAGTCAAACAAGCTTCACTATATAATAAATTATTCACTTTATTATGGGGTCACGATTGCTACCAAAAAGACCTCTTGGGTGATAGATAAGCCAATCAGTGATACAAATGCAAGTGTTTGGTAGCATCTAAGCCAAAGTTTGTGTTCTATAATTAGAGAAGTTCTATAATGCAGAAAAGTTGAGCCTGGGGGGTTGGATCTGCCTAATTTTTAGAGTACCCATTGTAGACTATAAAGACATACTGTTATACATTTAAACACAAATATGCCAGTTGAGCATCCTTTCCATTATTGGCATCATTTAAAAAAAGCAAAAAACTAAGGCAGCAACAACTCAGGTAGTTGTAAAGCTCACCTGCACTCCACTGACAATGTAATACTATCCTTAAGTTGCTGGGTGGACAAAATAGGATTGCTAATAAATGCCGGATACTAAAAGAATCTTTAGTTGTACCAGCATAGTGAAGTTACAACAAGCTTATACCAGTGAAGTGTTAAGAAGTCAGTGCAATTGCTCCATTGTTGTTACTATACCAGCCTAATGAGGTAAAATGGGTACCAACAGAAGCAAAACCTGTTCAGAACTGCACACTCTGAGCATAAGTAACCCAACTTGCACCACGCTTAAAGGCAAGTTCCTAATGACTCCCCTTTTGTTTTCTCCTGCCCACGATCCCCAGCAACTACAGAGCATAAGAATTAAACTAACTGCAACCAACCACAGTGCAGCTTCAGGTATATGAATGTCCCAAGAAGAGAAGACAGCTCATCCAGCACTCTAACCACAACTGAAATATGGAATATTTGTGGATATATGGATGAAAGGGAGCACTTTCAAACAACTATCTATGGGTAACAAAACCGACAGGACAAACAGATGCCCAACGTGTTTCAGAACACGTTTTCTGCCTCAGCGCTCCCCACACAAACACGCACCAAAACCTCAACTCCTCTGCTTACTTAGGGCTTCAAGGATAAGAAAAGCCATACAAATAAGCAATGGGGATGGGTGGAGATAGTTGACCAGGGAAAGGAAGCTCATGCCGCATGTATGACACCCTCCCACTTCTGCTGTGCAGAGCACTTCCAAACGTTTGTGAACACATAGCAGCTCCCACTCCTTAGAATGGGAAAACAGGAGAAACCACTTCCACTTGTTCAGTAAGCAAATGGTGCTGTCACAGACTATGTAACTATGCAGCCTGCATAAGGGAAGTTCTGCTGGAAACAACTCCCTCCCACCATACCCAGGTGAAGGCATTGGGTAAACCGGACATCTGTGCTTAGCACTCAATTTCCTGGTACTGCTGGTCAAATGCTTTTGAACTGCTTCCTAGCAGGATTGGAGCAAGGGTGTATGGGGGCAGGACAAAGATAGCATTCCAACACAATTCCCTACATCAGATGACCTAGTAGTGTTTCATTGATATTATCTTCCCAAGTTGGTAGCTGCCCAAACATAATGCCAGATGAATGCCTGTCTAATGGGAAAGAGTGAGGAACTTGGCTGAAAAATGTTGTATGGAACAGCACCTAGGTAATCTCAATCAAAAACGTCATTATTAGAAACCAAATCGTTTACTGGAGAAGAACACTGCATTGTGAAAATGTATAGGCTATTGTTGAAATATGTGACAGAAGAGGGATACTGGTTCTATGGCTCCAAGTAGTAGTAGGTGATGGATGGCAGTCAGGGTCTGTCAGTGTTTTTGCTTGCAGGGAGACCTGCGCAACTGAATGAAACAGTCCCTCGGAATGGCCCTGAACTCCAGGGTGTACCCCACTGGATTGTGTCCCTCATGCACCTGTCTGAGGCGGTCTTGTCCTACAGGTTGGCAAAGGACTGTAGCCTCTCCCTAACTTCTTGGGGAGAGGATGGTGAAGCATCATTGATGTTTTCCCTCTCTGGGGGGAAAATGCTGGGCCCATGGTTTGAAGCTGAGCCTCCTGGGCCGCCACACCGGTCCCTGGCTACAGTAAGACCCACCCTTGAGAATGTCCTGAGGGAGACTGGTGGTGCCCCCCAAAAGGGCCATTGCTGCTGGTTCCTGTAGTAAGGTTTGTGGCCCCTGTCCTTAGTGGGAAGCAACTTTTTCTTGCCCCTAGTCTTTAGCAGGGGCTCCAAAGCCTCTCCAAAGAGTTTAATCCCTTGGAAGGGGACTGAGGTGACCTTGTCCTGGAACATGGAATTTATGCCCCAATTATGTAGCCAGGTATAAAATCTGACAGTCACTTTGGGTGCCTTGGCCCTGGCAGAGAGCTGGAAAGCGTTGGCAGTGACATCCACGGCAAAAGAAGCTATTTTCCTGTCTTGGAGTACACCCCCTCCAAGAGTCTGTGGGACTCCATGAGGCGCTGAGCCCAGCGCCCTAGTACTGAGGGAGGCAGCTGCCGATGCCTTAAGGGCAGCTTAAGGTTTTAAGATGCCTTAAAGACTTCCATGTTTTTGTTGATAGGGTGCCTGGTAAGCCCATCACTGTTGGATGCAAGCACTGAGGGGACCCCAGGGCCCTACCAGAGGCAGTTTGAGCTGCTGTGACTGATCCTTGTCCAAGGAGTAGGATTTGGTGGAGGGCTGGCTGTTGTCCCTGGCCTTGGCAGGGTTAGCCCACTCCTTTTTGATTAATTGCTGAAACCTGTCTGGGAGGGGGAAGCCCTGAAGGACTTCCCTACGACTGGGCAGTACTGAGGCTGGACCCCACTTTGCTGGCTCATTTTGGGGCTCAGGGGGTTCATTCTGTAAGGCCAGGGTCTGTACTACTCTTCAGAACAGGTTGGGAAATTGCTTAGGGAGGAACAGCTGCCGACCAGGGGACTCCTGAACCGGGACCTTGTCCTCAGATATCTCGGAGACTTCCTCATCCTCTGCTAAGGATGCGTCGGAATATTGACCCTCCACCTCCAAGCAGGAACACATGAACTCAGAGTGGCTGGTTAGTACTGGGGCCAGTATGGGTCTCTTGGGTGGGGGACATAGGATTTCTCCCCTGCTTCAGGTGCCTGTGGTGGCGAGCCCTCACCTGGGGTTGAGGGCCCTTGTGGAGCAGGCATTGGAACCTGCTGGGCTGGAGGCTGTGCGGGGAGCACCACCCCGCTGGCAGCTAGGGTGCCCTGAATGGACTTAATGGCGGCCACCATATTGGCCATCTGCTGCATGGCAGTGGCCCAATCGAGGAAGCTTGGTTCTGTTCCTAGCTGGGCGGGGGTGGGGGGAAGGAGAGATGGTGTTTGTATCCAACCTCCCCTCCCGCCCTGAGAAGCCTCTTTGTGCAGGCTGCCCATACCTCCTGTTGGAGCACGGCTGGAGCTGAGGCCGGTGGGAAGCTAGGATGTGCAACCCCCCTTAAGCGCCTGGACATGGGCTGCTGGAGCCCTGGCTCACTAACTCACCACTGTGCTCCAAATTGTGCTCCCAGGTGAGAGGCAGCTGTGGGTTGGGCGCGCTCTCTCTCCATGCCACTTGGTTCTACTCCCCAGTGGTGGGGTCACCCCACATCGAACCCTCTAAGTGTTATATATCTGGGAGCGCTGCTGGGCTATCGCTGCACCTGACCATTCTGCAGCAAGGCAAGGTCAGATCTGGAAAGTCAAGGTAGCCCCTCCCCTCAGGAAGACTTTGTCACCTGCCCTGCCTGCCCTGAGAGGAGAAGCTACCCAGAAGTCCAAGAGTGAGTCTGCCGTGGAGGTATCACTGGATAAGCTACAAGGAAAGGAAGTGCATGAATCCACAGCATAATCATGATTCTCCACTTCATGGTTTGGAGGATTGTATCAATTCAGCCTGTGTGATCTCACCCAACAATTATTTGTACGTATTTAACAGGATGAATCAAGTCTGGTTAATTCAAGCAAGAGAGGTCTCAAGGGAATGTCACCCATAACAAGATCTGAAGTCTATGCTCCAATAGAAAAACCAGAGATCAGTGTCTTAAGGATCACGGTTAGTACCTGATAGTTCTGCAGTAGGATGAGGCTGAGGTAGAACTCACTGAAGGCCAATTTCAGGTCTTTGATGTTCCTATGCTGAACACGCTCCTCATGGGATAGGTGGAAGACAGGCTTTTTACGCTGCCGCAGAGTGGTAAGACCACTGGTTTCTTTCTGTGCATCCAAGGTTGATTGCAATTCATTCTGTAGTGTAGCAAACCTGCGCTGCGCTTCTGCAAGTTTCTCTATTGAAGAAAGTAATGAAACAAGAACTGGTATAAATTCAGAGGGTTAGACACTGAACATGTGTAGATTACTTTTGTAACCATCTTAAAGTATCTTTTTGTATCATACACTTTCAGGGTTACAGTCAGCTAATACAGGTCCCAAATTATTACATGATAGATAGAATCACAAATATAAAAACAAATCAATGCATGAGCATATTGAAAATGAAGTCCTTTCAAGACACAGAAGTATAAGAAACGGCCATCAGGTAAGAAAAAACTCAAGTGTTACTTGGACATTATATGGTAATCTCAAGAGGTTTCTCCAGGCTTTATTTCTGTTTTATAGCCATCTTGACTGTAAGATTAGCATAACAACAGCTGCAATTGCAAGTTAGAACTATGCCAATTTGGGGGGAGGGGAAATGAAAATTTCCAAACCCTCTTGCTTGCCTACGTGGGGCTGCCTCTGAAGAAAGTCTGGAAACTGCAATTAGTGCAGAACATGGCTGCCTGTGTGGTTGCTGGGGCTTGTCGGTTCACCTTAGTTGGGCTGCTGCTTCAGTGGCTACACTAGCTGCTGGTTTGTTTCCGCGCCCAATTCAACATGGTAATTTTGACTTTTAAAGCCCTATACAGTTCAGGACCAGGACGCTTGCGGAACCGCCTCCTTCCATATAATCTTACCCATGTTCTCAGGTCATCTGAGAGGGTTTTTTTGACTGTGCTGCCACCAGGCGAGGGAAATGTGGTCAGAAATAGGGCCTTCTCGGAGGTGGTTGTGTGGCTGTGGAATACTGTTCCATTGGAACTAAAGAACATCTCTCTCTCTCTCACGATGATTCAGCAGAGCCTTAAGGCATTATTATAAGGAGATCTTCAGCGGTTGACATGCAGGCTGGCATTTTTTATTTTTTAATAATTGTAATTTTATATATTGTGGTTTGATTGCTTTATACTAAGGTTTAACTCTTTTATCTTGTATTGTTTTATTTGTATTTTAAATGATGGGAGCCATCTTGGGTGGCCCAATATAGGGTAGAAAGGCAGGTTATAAATTCTTTTTTAAAAAGTAATAGATTGTCTGTGAAGATCAGGATAAGAACCCTAAGATTATTTATCAAAATAATTGTACTGAGAGACTTTACAATGGTAGGCCTTTAACAGCCTATTGGGAATTACATCAGGAGAGGGAAAACTCTGTTTCAGATAATCAATGCCATTTTCGATACAGTAAAAGAAGCTTCTGCAATAGTATTACACCAAACTTGACAATGCTACCAAACTGCAGCAGGATACCAGCATCCGTAGAAGCTCCACAATTCCATGACTTCTGCTCTTCATATGCAATAGCAATACATATTCCACATATGCATTAATCCCACCAGTACTCTCAGGTCATCATAGGGTGCTCATCTGACTGTGTCATCACCAAATGAGGTGAGGGGAGTGGCAGTCAGAAAAAGTCAGTTCATTTGTATAGAGGGATACTTACTCCCAAGGAAAGATGGCTAGGACTGCAGCCTTAGTAACATTTATGGAGGACAGTTTGGTCCTCAACTTCAAGAGATCAAGAGAACCTTCAAGATCTGGTGCAGTGTACCTCAAAGGTAGGTTAAAGAATGGGGGGAAAGGTACAAGCTCAGTGGTGTGTCTTCGGACAGCAGACATGTGTAGGGGCCTTATTCATGCAAAGAAACGTTAAATTCTCAATTGTGGACCCCAATGGAATCCTAACCCCAAGGTTGAAGCACACAGTAATAATCAATGTTTAATTTACTTGTATTGTTTTAACCTTTTATCTTGTATTTTTAATGTTGTGAGACACCATGAGTACCTCAATGTGGAGTAGAAAGGCGGGATAAAAAGCCTTGGTCTTTCCTTTATCTTTCTTCCAAATCGATTATCATCTGTTCCTGAATTTGTCTCCTCAGGCAATGGCTTCTGGAGGCACAGAACTCTTCCAGACTTATCACCCAGCCAAGACAGGTCACAGTATAACCTAGAGCAGTGTTAATTTGACAGGGTTGTGGTGTTCTACTCCCTGGCTGTATGGGTGAGTAAGTACTACTCCACAAGCTATTGGAAACAACTGAGTGTCCCATCACGACAGTGTAAGTTGATAGCCAATTTCCCCTTCTTTGTCAGGACCCCCCCCCCGACTATTAAAGGAAAACAGAAAAACCTTCTTCCCTATTACACCTGAATCTACATGTTTCTAGCTAGGCAGAAAAGAAGGGGGAGACACTGGTTGGGTAGAAAAGGCATTTAGGTTAAAAGAGAGAGCTACAGAGCCCTAATGACCCAACTTGCAACTCAACCAACCAACCTGGACTGGGAATCCAAGAAGCTATGTCTTGCTAGTCAACTAACAAGCCAGCCCCTATTTTCCTAACAAGATATAGTGTCACTCCAGAAATGAATACGACCCACCAGGCAGAAAGAAAATTTGTGTTCAAACTGAGCACACTAAGGCCCAGAACAAACACACAGCTATTTCATAGCAAAATGCAATCACATCTGTGACTGTCAACCCATGTGAGACTTGCAATTACACCTTCACTGGGGTGGCAAAAACCACTTTAGCCCTCCTGTAACACTGTCAATCATTATCTGTCAGATTTCTTGTATCTGCATGTATCCCAGTAGCACTTGCCTCTCAAAAGGAGCAGGTTCCCCCCCCCCGCCCCCGGTTTGCCGTTCTGAAGGCAGAAAACTTCCTGGTTCAGGCATAACATGCTATTTACTGCTGCAACCTCCACAGGGAAATATTTCCTCCTCATTCTCCAGCAATGGACAACTGCTCTAGGGGTAACTAGCTGTCCAGAAGCAAATAGCCATGCTTGCACACACACTTTTTCTTGCACAGCCTAACTACAACTTCAAATCCTGAATCTGTTTATCAAAAGTTTTGCCTTACAATGGGCATACATTAAGGTATGGACATCTTCAAACCCTGGATTCTTGCTCCATAAACTATTCATTTTCAATCTTACATACAATGGGCACTCAGTCACGTCCTAGGACAATGGCAGGACCGCCACTGACAATGGGGTCCTCAAAGACAGTTTGTTCCCTTGTTATAGCCATCCCCTCAGAAGGCACTTTTGATGGTACCGTCTATAAACACGGAATGCCTGTCCTTTTGAACCCTGCACCTGTGGAGTTCCCTTGCCAAAGCTATCTGAGCCCAAGCAGTTTAATATGTAAAAGGTTACCCCAGAAAAGGAAGTCCAACAGTCATGGTTAAATACAGCTAGAATCATTTCTATGAAATATAAAGGTTTAACTGTACTTTAAGAAGCATTATGTCTTCAATAGAACAAAATTAAAACTGTTCCTTCCTCTCCCACTGCAGGTGAAAATTAATCTCTTACCCGAGTAAAATGTGTTGATTTTGGCAAGTTCTTTCTCACAGGTTTGGAAGAATTTCTCTTCAAACTTGGCAAAATACCTCTTCACTGTGTCTTCATCTGTGACTGAGGGGAGAAACAGAGAACACCACAAGAATGAATGTGAATAAGCCAAGACCAACAGAGCAATTCCATGGTTAACCGAATCACACATACTACTATTATTACAATGCTTCTTCTGAACTGCACCACACAACCTTTGAGGATCTAATGAGTCTGAACTGTGTTGTAGAATTCAATCTTGAATTTGACATTCTGAATATGGTGAAACTTGTAGATACTTGCCTGTCAACATCACAGGAATGATGTGGCTGGCATTCTAGAGTTCTCATGGTGATTGTGTGAAAGTCTATGGATAGGAATGGCTGTTGAGGAAAGAGATCATCATCTCTGTCCTTGGGAGTGGGACTGCATCCCCAGTGATTGCATACTGTGGCCTGTTAGGGGCTGGGCATGGGAACTTTGAGTCCTGGGACATAGCAGGATATCCATCATGGGGTACTGCTAGTTCTTAAAAAAACACCAGACAAATGTATCAAGGACTGATTCAGGGATCACTGGTTTATTTCATGGTCCTCAAGAAAATGTTAGTGCCTCATGCACATGCCTTGCTGGTGGGAAGGTACATAGTAAAACTCTGTGCCTGGTCTATGCTCCCCTGATTAGGCTATGCACTGCTGCTAACTCTTAATTGTCAACCTAGTTGCCAACCTTCATTGCAAGTGTTTTCCTAAATCTGAAGATTGAAGCCTTCTATATTAAGTCACCAGCACACAAACAATGCAATGGCAGAACACACAACTTCCTAAAAACTAATACAGAAATGCATCTACTGTACATCATAGGAGTTGATCACATTAAGGAAATGTCCAGTAAGAACCCATGGTTTTTTATACATTCACATTCCATACAGCAGTTACAGCACTATAAGCATACGCCTCCTTTGTTTCAGTAAGAGAGAGAATCGTGGAGGGGAAAATAAAACATCCCTTCCAAGTACAAAATATTACATGTTGAGGATTCAGAAGATGCATAAATCAATCAACAAAAAAGCAAATATGACTGCAAGGAAAATCCCTTAAATCTCTAAGAAACACATGCAGCTTTGGATAGGTTATCTAAAACTACCACCATTCGACAAAAACTAGAGGAAAAACTTGTTTTGTAGGGACAGAGTACAGAACACACTCATGTTTCCAAAGATATTAAAACAGAGAACACTCTAAAGTTTGGCTAGGCTGAAACAAAATCTTGAACTCTTGCTAAACTCCTTGCCTGGTTTTTAGAATAGGTGGGCCCAGATTTGGTATCTTACTTTTAACTTTATATAATTTCAATTCCAGAGTCTGCCTGAGTTAGTTTTAATTTGACTCTTCTGCACAGGTCTAAGTAATATTGATGTAATGCTCAACATCCTCACAATATAACCTTTCAAATATTATCATTAAATTGTTCCTGTCTTGCTAAATGATTATTTAGAGATCAGATCATGGGCTTGGATAAACAGCGTGTAATGCTTAAGAGTAAACTGTTCAATGTCAATATATTGTTCACTCAACCCTTTGTGACAGAGAAGTCCCATGAGGAAAAGGCAAAAATCCTGACGAGCCTCTAAATGGAATTATCCAGTCTCACTGTTAGAAAAACTAGCAGAGATATTGAAAAGCGTCAAGGCTCTTGCTTAAAAATTGATAAACTGAAATAACCGAACAGGCACAAATTTACTTTTTTTTTTTTTTAGCAAGTTTCAAGCCTTTCAAGCGAATCTTCTCCATGATAAAATACAAGCAGGCAATGTATGCTTTAATCTACTGTAAGCAAGAGAATGGCATATCTCCAGCACTCAGAGTGGGACTTCAGCACCTTGGATTTGTTTCACTTCTACAGCTGTAAAATTTCCAGAAATTTTGAAATTTCTTGGGAAATTTTTTGGAAAAAGCTTATCTTAGATGAAAGATTTTCCCTATCAGATCCAAATGTGCTTTACTGCTTTAATATAAGATGTGCTATGTATGTTGATGCATGCAATTGTACTGTCTGAAATTTATTTTTAAACTGCAGTATAAATTCCTGGCTTTTGTTCAACAATTACAAATCAATCCAATGTTAGAAATGGATAAGCTACTACACCTAAAGATCTTTGCTCCCCCCAGAACAAAATGAAAGTTGAAAACATACCCCATCAATGTGCAACTGACAAAAAGGAAGATTTTTGTTATCCCATCTTAAAAAGTTCTCAAGAGTTAATGTCAACATTGTTCAGAAAATAATAATTATAAAAACCTTGCAACATTCCTTTTTGCAACCATTTTCTTCCTTTTTCTCCTCTTTTACATGCTCAAAGGTATAAATGCAGTAATGTGAGGTCATAGCCGGAACCCAGGAACCGCCCCCAGGAACCGCCGCGCTTCCTCGGGAGGGAGCCCCAGGCAGCCTACCTGCTCACACTGCTGCCGCCGTTGGTCTCCCTCACTCCGCTGCCTGCCTGCCTGGCTCTGAAAACATGCAGGCAACTCAAACGTGCAGGCAATTCAAACATTGCAGGGGGCGGAGCGGAGCGCCGATGGAGTCAACAACTGGGCGGGGCCAGCCCTAATCCTAGGAACGGGTACGCGCATACCCCCGCGTACCCGCTACATGACATGTCTGTATAAATGTATGTGTGTTTGTCCATTTGGCACGCAATTTTGGGGACCCTTCTTTGCACGCACATTTTGCGGCCAATTGTGTCCTTTATTAATAAAGAGATTTCTTTTTTAAAAAAATCTTGACACTGAAGTCCAGCTGGCATTCTTTCTGTCAACGTCTCCTGCTTTCCTTTCGGTGAGCTCTTTCGAAGGGATCCATCTGGGTGGGAGTGCATTTCTGGGTTGAAGAGACTGCTTCATTCCAGCAGGAGTAACGCACGCCGGGGGAACAAAGTATTGACAACTGGCGGGTCAACGCGCCTCTTTCCTGAAGGAGACTGGAGACCCTAGGAATCCTTCTCATGGGGTGATTCTCCACACAATAGTTTTATCTCCAAAGTGGCTTTTTACTGCAAATAGCAGCTTCAGGGAGAGCCAGTTTTTAAAAA